>CAUYQG010215307.1:0-31901 GCA_963574415.1 Tarsius wallacei | reverse complement strand
CACGCCCAGCTGATTTTTTGATTTATTGTAGAGATGAGGTCTCACTTGCCCAGGCGGGTCTCGAACCCGCGGGCTCAGGCAATCCACTCACCTCAGCCTCCCAAAGGCGTGGGATTACAGGCTGAGCCACCGAGCCCGGCTCAGAATGGTTTTTTAATGTAACATCATATGTTCTTCAATGCAGTCTTTTAGAGCAATATGTGCACTTAGGCACGTAGTGTGCTTTCCTCATTATTTTATTCCAGCTGTGCCAACTGAACACCTACTATGTGCCAGACTTTGTTCTAGGCGCTAAGAATAGAGCAGTAAACAAATTAGCCTCAGGTTCCGCTCTCTCCCAGAAAACATTCTAGACGGTAAAGAAACAAAAGCATAATTTTAAAAAACGAAATGTAGCACAGACACTAAGAAGAACACAGAGGAGACATGGGGGCTGAAGGTGAGAGGACCCCTACTGTGGATGGGGGAGGGGCAGGATTCCTAAAAAGGCAGGGTGTGAAGAGGCGTGGAGCATCCTGAGAGAAGCATGGCAGTCCTTAGGGAGGAGTGCCTGGCCTGCGGTAGGTGGGTGCCCTTAAAGCTGCGGATTTGAGTTTGATGCTCCTTGTCCTGACTGACCAAACACAAAGTTGGAGATGTCCCCAGGTGCAATTGTGCCTTCGTTTTTTTTTTTTTTTTTAATGAAAGCAACTTTTAAAACAAAACAAGCCGGGCTTGGTGGCTCAGCCTGTAATCCCGCGCCTTTGGGAGGCTGAGGTGAGTGGATTGCCTGAGCCCGCGGGTTCGAGACCCGCCTGGGCAAGCGAGACCTCATCTCTACAATAAAAATCAAAAAAATTAGCCGGGCGTAGTAGCACGCGCCTGTAGTTCCAACTACTTGGAAGGCTGAGGTGGAAGGATCGCTGGAGCCCAGTGGGTCGAGGCTGCGGTGGCCGGGAGCAGCCACTGCACTCCAGTCTGGGCGACAGAGTGAGACTCCAACTCAAAAAAAAAAATAAAAAATAAAAATAAAAAATAAAACAAAACAAAATGCCACATTCTGTCATATGACCCTGATCTCCAGCTTCAGCACTCTCCTGAAATGGCAGGATGGTCTGGAGTAAGATGTTCATTTTCCTAACTCATCCTCTTTTCTGGAACTGGGGAGTTGGGTGCGATGGTTTCTAAGTCCCCAACAGTTGTGCACATCTCTCCATGTGAGCCCCTGTGCGTCTCTTCAGGTGAGTCTGTGTTTATCTCTCCATGTGAGCCCGTGAGCATCTCTCCACATGAGCCTGTGTACATCTCTTCACATAAGCCTGTATGCACACTGTCCTGTAAGCTTGCGTGCATTCTCCTTTTGTGAGTCCCTGCATAATCTTTATAGACACACATGTGCTCTCCTCTTGGGAATTGTGACATTCTTCACTGTTAAGCTTGTTCATTTTTTAAAACTGTAAGTCCTGGACAGTTATAATAATGTCCTGCAGGCCCTGAAGGATGTGCCCTGCCTTTCACAAGAGTCTTTCCCCGGGGCTTTCATCCAGGTGGGATAGCCTATGGCCTGGATGATCAAGGACTGGCTGGGCCTCATCTGTGGGCCATGCCTTCCTGGGCCCTAACATGGGCCTTCCATAGTGTATGGTGTCCAGGCAGTGCTCACACCAGCTTTCTTGGAAATGGTGGCATTGGTGCTTGTCCTGTCCATCCCAGTTCAACGAGGCCACTGGAAAGGAGCCCCTTGAAAGAGGAGGATGCTCTTGTTATCCATCTAAGTATCCCCTGGCTTGGCATATGACAGTAGACACTCACTAAATATCACTGCTGAGAACTGCTCTGAGCTGGCTGCATTACACGCAGCTCTGAAGTGCTCTCTTTCTTGATAATCATTTGGTCAACAGAGTAAGGTGGTTGAAGGTTAGCTACGCCCCTCAACCGTTCTGCTAGTTTGTAGTGAAAACAAATCTCAAGCCAAATTTGCCATAAAGCAAGAACAGGTCATATAGCGTATACCATAAGCCTGATAAAATCTCAGCTTTATGACCTTCTAGGTGATTTCTGCACACCTTTCAGGAAAGGCTTAATGATATACATGACAGTTTTCTAGTGACAGAGCACTTACAACCTATCAGGTTTCGGGTGCCGAGAATCTTGTGACTCAGTAGGACTGGTTTGTGTTAAGCCTCGGTGCTGTCCTTAGATTACACTCTCTAAAGCCCAAAGCATTTTGCAGGTATGAGGCAGAAAGATTAGGAATCCATCTCCCTTTAGATATGCACAGATGTTAACATTTTAGTGGCACAAAAGGAGTCCCATTTTCTCATTGGCAACTTTCTTTAGAAAAAAAAAAAGGTAATCTAAGTTGAATGAAAAGATGCTTTCCTCATCTACTCCTACTCCCTGGGGATTCTCTAAAGCTATTTTTCTTATGATTGAAATGTGTTGTGATTGAAAATGCTACTCATCATAACCTTAGTAGGAGGTAAGTTCCCATTTCAAATTCTTTTTGCTGGAGGGCGGTGGAAGGTGGGGTATTGTGAACAGGAGGGTGGAGAAGAATATAGACAACCAGAAACAGTGGTTGTGGAGAGCTGGGCAGCATGTCTTGTGACATTGGCTGCTGGTCGTGAACTCAATGTGATGCCCATTTGTCATTTTCCCAGAGGCATTCCTTCCTCCTGGGGTCCAAGAGCTCATAAAGTGAAGAAGGAGAGACCCGCCACTCCCCCAGGTAGAAGCCAACAGTGACGACCCACCTGTGAGTACCCAGTAGAGTGTGCTGGCCAAGACATATTGGTTCTGCTGGGCCAAGGGAGGCCAGGCAGGCCCTTAGGTGATTTTATTCTTAAGTAATGACTCTCATCCCTTCCCCAGAAGTAGTTTCTGTGCAGGGGCCCTGTGTGGACCCCAGGGAGGCACAGGCACAGTATACAGTGGTGCTACTTTGATGCCTAGTTCCAAGTCTTTCCCTTAGTGGGAGCCAGCACCCAGTGTGTCTCTCTTCCTTCTTCAATCCCAGGCACACTATGTTTATCTAACTGTGCATGAATTAGTCATGAACTTGGCATCAGCAGTCCTGTATGCTGTCTTAATCTTGGATTGCACATACTGGACCTATACCCTAATTCACGTTTGTAAAACTTTGGGAGGAATGATGAATACGTATCCAATTTCTTCTAATTTTGTGGTTGTATAGTATTTTGCACTGTTAATTTAAATGTATTATTTCTTCCTGAATTTCTTCTTTTCCTACCTCCTATTCACACCCAGAACTGGTTGTCTTATTTCTTCTCACCTCTGGTGAGATAGAGAACCAGAAATAACCTGCAATTTGAGGAAGAGGATCTAGAGTATTGTGGTGGGTACAATAATGACCCCTTCAATGATACCTGTGTCCCAATCTTCAGACCCATATGTTGCCCTATACAGGCAAATGTGACTTTGCAAAGGTGATTAAGGATCTGGGTGGGGAGATTATCCTGGATTAGCAGGACAATCACGGGTAGTCTCGAATGAAAGAAGCAGAGGAGTCAGAGTCAGGTAAAATACGCCAGCAGAAGCTGAGGCTGGAAGGATGTGATTGCCAGTTTTGAAGATGGTGGAAGGGACCGAGGGATGTGGGCAGCCTGCCTCTAGAAGCTAGAACTGGTGAGAAACAGATTTTCCCTTCTAGCCTCCAGAAGGAGTGCAGCCTTGCCATCACTGAATTGAACCTAGTGTGACACGTCTTGGACTTTGACTTCCAGAGTTATAAGACAATACGTTTGTGTTGGTTTAAGCCACTGTGTGTGTGTGGCAATCTGTGACAGAAGCAGTAAGAATTAACACAGACAACCACAGAGGAATAGATTCACACATGTGGGGATTAGCGGTTTCTCCAGGCTCAGGAGAGAAGGGGAAAAGTAGAGGCTAGAGGTGGGTCTATGGGTCCTCAGAACTGAGGAGATTGTGCCCGGTTTCCAGGCTCAAGAAGGGAGAGGTTACAGTGGAGGGTCCGGGCTGCTGGGGCTCTGGGTTACCATGGCCTACAAATCAGAGACTCAGGAAAGAACGAATGTTTTAGTGGCACCTCATAGTTGACACGTTCTGACCTGGACCCAGGGTCCTCTTCTCCAAGCCTGGTAAGCACTAACCCCTTCACTTAGTGCCACAAAACAGAAATCTAGAAACGCTTCTCACTGAGGCCACGTGCTGATCCAGCACCACGCCTGAGCCATCACAAACACTTAACAACCTGCCCCCTCCCTTCCTCTCTGACTCCATCCACTGTTGTCCTTCTGTCCACTTCTGCTTATCACAAAGACCAAACTGATTTTCGCTTTATGGCCTTTGATTTCCCTATTCTGGGAGATTCTTCCCCGTGACTTGCTCCTGGTTGTTTCTTGGATCTCAGCTTAGATGTCCTCCTGTCTCATAGCCCCTGCAAACCATCATTCTCTATGCTGTCCCTTTGATTTATTTTCTTCCTAGTGCTTAACCCTACCGGTAGTTGTCTCATTTGCCTGGTTTTGTGTTTGTTGTCCTTCTTTCTGAAGAACAGAAAGGTCATGGCTGCCATGTCCATTGCTGGCTCCTTTGTGTCTAGAGGAGCACTGGGCACACATAACAGGTACTTTTTCTCCTAAGCGTCTCCAGAATCTTCACAATGTTCTGTCTCCTGTCCCACCGCCTGTCTCCATTGGGCTTACAGTGGGAGATGTTTCACAAAGGAGCTGGTTTTGAATTGTGTTGAGGCTGAATCTGCTAGAGTATCTGTTTTCAAGACATCCTATGAGGCCCAGAGAGTCTGCAGCTGTCTGGATGGAAGCTAGATAGAAGAACTCACGTGACTTATACAGTGTGGGTAGTTAATACCAGATGGCGGAATTCATTTATGTGAATAAACACCTATCTTCTAATACATGCATTCTCCAGATTTGATGAACAACATACTATTTCACATGCTTTGAGCTTTTTACATGTCCTCAAATTGAAGATTAAGTGCCTGGGAAAGTGAGCGAGAAATACTCAGCCTAAGACTAAATTGTCTGCGGAAATATCTTTTTTCCTCTCGGTAAATAGAACAAGAGACCGATCCTACATAATTTAGATTTAAATAAGATTTTTCCCCTCCAGCTCCTTCTTCACTGTGCCCTGATGGTCGCAGAATGTAAATATTTACTCTTGCTTGCTACTACTACCTATTATTACTGCAGCTGGTATTACTACAACTACTACCTATTACTACTGCTGCTACTATTTACTACTACTACTATTACTACCATCACTGTTACTACTAAAACTACTACTGACCATCACTACTAATACTACTACTGCTGCTCCTACCATTACTACAACTACTGCCCATTACTACTACTGCTACTATTTACTACCACAATTACTACCACTACTGTTACTACTACGACTGTCTATTACTACCACTGCTGATACTATTGCTATGACTATTACTACTGCTAATACTATTGCTACTACTATTACTACCACTACTGTTACTACCAAAACTACTACTGACTATCACTACAACTTCTGCTACTACTATTTTTGCTACAACTACTGCCCATTACTACTACTGCTTCCCATTACTACTATTGCTACCACTACTACTATTATTACTATTACTACTATTATGACCACTACTGATACATTGCTATGACTATGACTACTACTGATACTATTGCTACTACTAGTACCCATTACTGCTACTGTTGCTGCTACTACTACTACTACTACTGTGCATTACTACTACTAGTAGTATCTACTACTACTACTATTGCTACCACTACTGTTACTACTACCTACCATCACTACTACTATAACTATTATTCCTACTACTAATATTACTACAACTGCCCATTACTACTTTGGCTACTATTTACTATTAGTGCCTATAACTACCACTACTGATACTATTGTTACTGCTAATGTCCATTACTACCACTGCTACTACCACTACCTACGCTACTGCTGCTATTGTTGCTACTACTACTACTACTGCCTATTACTATTTCTACTGCCTATTGCTGCTACAGCTATTACTGCTACTGCTGTTACTACTACTGATACTATAACTATTGCTGCCTATTGCTACTACTGATACCATTGCTATTACTAATATTACTACTGCTGCTGCTATTGCTACTACTATTTCCCATTAGTACTGCTGCTGCTATTACTAGTACTCCTGATGGTCTATACAGTTCTTGCATAGTTCATAGGCTTCTTTCCTTCTAAAGCCCCCCTCAATTTCCTTTATGAGTAGAGTTTACTTATTTTTATTTTTTTTAACTTTTAATTTTAGAATAATTATACAGAGGGAGGACCCAAAAAACCCAGAATTTATTTATAAAAAATTATGTATTTGAAACTTCAGTTACCTTCAAAGTACTCTTCATTTGATGCACTATGCCTATCAAGATGCTTTTTCTACTGCTCAAAACAGTGTTTGAACTCATCCACTTTGATGCCTTTTAGTACTTTTGCATTTTTTGTTTCCCCTCTTCCACATTGGCAAAACATTTCCTCTGAGGACTTCTGTCACCCGGGGAAGCAAAAATAAGTTGCTCAGGGTGAGATCAGGTGAATACGAAGGATGGGATATGGGGGTTATGCTGTTTTTGGTTAAAAACTGCTGAACCCTCAGTGCAGTGTGGGCAGGTGCATTGTCATATCGTCACGGTGAATGAACCAGTCATGTGTTTGCCACAACTCAAGATATTTCTCCCACAAATCGTAAAGCAACCTTTTCAAAATTTCCAGATAAAAACTCTGGTTGACTATTTGATCCAGAGGAACAACTCTGAGTGTACTACAAGGGGTCCACACTCCAAAAGATAATTTTGATTTTTTTTTGGATCCTCCATAGATTCACAGGAAGTTGCAAAAAAAAATGTACAGAGAAATTTTGTGTGCCCTTTAATGAGTTTCTTATTTTGGTAACATTCTGTATGATTCCAGCATAATATCAAAACAGGAAACCTACATACATAGGGGTTTCTTTAAATTTTAAGCATGAATCAATTTTTAAAGGTTTCCACCATGGGGTGTGTGTGTGTGTGTGTGTGTGTGTGTGTGTGTGTGTGTATGTATTTACACTGTTCAAACAAGAACCTGGCGCACAATGTGTTGGTCCTTAGGGAGTGACATGACTAATTCTCAGAAGAAAATGCATGCCACATTGACTATAGGCACTACCTTTCCTGCATCTTCGTCATTTTCTTCTCTTATCTGTTGAGCAAATTTTTGATGAAATGAATGTCACTGGTGGAAAATAGGGGACCTATATGTTAGAGGTGTGGAGTCTTTGGGTTGGATAATCATTTGTTTGCTTTTTCACTTGTTTTCAGGTGTTACTTGTAATATCTGGTATTATAATGGCCCATGCCATTTTCTAATAGAAAGCCTTGGAATTCTTCATTGTTGTGGGATTAACTTTTTGATATGGCAATCTTTTATTAATATAAAGAAACCAAAGCGAAATGTGATTTCTTCTCATTAACGGTATATTGTCATTTACTAGGAAGCGATTGGGGTGTAGGGCTTTTCTCTTCTTTATTTTATTTATTTTATTTTTTTCATTATTTTTATTTTTTGAGTTGGCGTCTCACTCGGTCGCCCAGACTGGAGTGCAGTGGCCACTCCCGGCCACCGCAGCCTCGA
Source organism: Tarsius wallacei (assembly GCA_963574415.1). NCBI lineage: Eukaryota > Metazoa > Chordata > Mammalia > Primates > Tarsiidae > Tarsius > Tarsius wallacei. Next base: position 24,266 of record CAUYQG010215307.1, on the reverse strand, counting down.
CCTGCTGGGCTCCGGCGATCCTTCCACCTCATCCTTCCAAGTAGCTGGAACTACAGGCGCGCGCTACCACACCCGGCTAGTTTTTGATTTATTGTAGAGATGAGGTCTCGCCAAGTTGCCCAGGCAGGTCTCGAACCCGCGGGCTCAGGCAATCCACTCACCTCAGCCTTCCCAAGTGAGGGATTCCAGGCTGAGCCACCGAGCCCGGCTGGGCTTTTCTCTTCTTACCCGGTAGGAAACCATCTGCCTTTGCAGAGGAACTTACATCGAGGACTCTCTGGACACATCAATCCTATCTCCAGAGCCACTCGATGGGATTTCTTGTGGAGTCTTCCATTGAAAGTTGGCAAAGTTAGGTTTCTCTCCATCTGTGCAGAATGGCCATGAGCAAAAGAGCCTCACAAGACTCCTTTCAAGCTCCATGAATTTCCTACTGCAGTTTTCCTGGCATAAGGCAAGACCTGAAACATTCAAATGGGTCATTCTGATTGCTTCAGTAGTCTCATCAGGTGTTTCAGCAGGGAGCATTGCCATTTCTTCACGCTTTGTATTTTGTACTTTCCACAATCACAGAGCTTCACTTTGGGGAGCAGGTGCACACACCGTTGGCACATGAGCTCATCATTTAGAAGCAAGAGGGCTGCTGCGCATAGACTGAGGAGTGCTGAAGGCAGCCTCCCAACATGGGAGTGATGTGAGGGTCGGAGGGCATAACTCACTCGTTCTTGTTCACAACTGCACTTTACAGCAAAGATGCCAACATCTGGGTCCCACCCAGACCACTTAGATCATCATCTCCAGCAGGTGGGCCCTGATCATAGTATTTTTTCTTTTTAAATTTTTAGATGCATTGTCAAAGTTGCAACTACAGACAGAAGAGCTAAAAACAATATATCCTTAATGGAGAAAACTGTGTTTTGTTCAGATTATTTTTATTAAAGCACTGGGTCAAACAGATTATCTGGTGTCCTGTTGTGGGAGAGAGAAGGAATGAAGAAGACATGCCTTGCCCTGGGATTCGGGACTATGGAGTACTGGTGTCCATTCTAGCAGGCTGTGCAGAGCAGTTAGCAAAGTGGAGGTCGTGTGTGATGCTCAAAGTCAGATAGAGTTGCAGTTCCAGGTGGTCTGTGCATTTCAAACAAAGCCCTTGTCAGTGGGAAGAGGTGTAGGAGTAGGCTCATTTTGCCATGATCTCCAGCTAAGCAGGATCCAGGAAATGGATCATTGTGGTAGAGATGGGAGACATGCAGAATGGTTGCCACCACTTCCCACTTCCTCTGGATGGAATCACAGGCCCCGTCAGTTCTCCTGGAGCCCGCTCTGAAAAATCAGGAAGGGAAAGAAACGGCTGAGAGTCAGAAATCCCCAGAGCTCAGGCTCTACCCCATGGGAGGAAGGATGAAATCCTGAATGCCCAGAGAGGAAAAGGCTTCCTCTGTTCTTGGAATTTCTCACTATGGCTGTTCCATGTGGGTAGACTTCATCTTTGGGCAGAGACCACTGGGGGAGATCCTGCTCTAAAGAGACTGAAAAGGGGGTGAGGGGGCTGGGTCTGCCCCCCAACATGTCCTTAGCAATTCCACATTATTGTGACTGGTGGCACTCATTTTATGTGGTTGGCTTTAATAATTTAAACAAGCATCATTAGTCTCTTCTTTCTCCTGTCTAATCAGGTTTCATTCTATCATGACAAAAAAAAAAAAAAAAAAGAAAAGAAAGAAAAAAAGAAAGATCAAAAAAGAGAAAATGAAATCCCAAAAACCCAGAATGCACAAGTTTGAATGCTGACACCTAGGCTGCTTTAAATTTGCTTCTAGAAGATTTGACATCATTCAAGTGAGCTGGTCTCCTGTAATCACAATTCTTTTCTCCTCTTCCCAACCCTGCTAGAAGCCACTCATTAATTATAGATAGAAAATGTAAAGGTTGGTTTTTCTGCCTTGCATTCATCATAGAGATGTATAGTAAATGCAGCAAAATTGCATTGCTAAACTTGAACTCATCTTAAATCAAACCGACCTTTAAATTATCCTCCAAACTTTCTCCTCCAGCCCCCATCCCTAAATAACTATTGGTCCATAGACCAACCTTTATTAATGACATATTAAATTAGATTAACTTTATTTGAGCTCAGACTGAAAAGGTTGGAAAATAGCTTTTATTGCATGCTCTAAGTGAAATCTAGAGTAATGTAACATATTAATATGCTATTTGATTCTCCAACTGAGATAAGGAAACAGAATTATGTTGGAGAACAGAAATCACAACACAGTCTCAGTCTGGACCAAGTTATCAAAACGGAAGGACAAATTTCTAAAATACAAAACCCAAGGAAGAAGTCCTAGCCATGATGGGGTCCATAGATCTCCCCCGTCTGGATGATACATCGTCTATGATTCTGCGCCTGGGAACTGACTTTTCCCTGCTTATCTGGTTATTGTTCTCTTTATCCGTGGTCTTCCAGGTCTTCTTACATTCTCCAAGTTCCTATGTTTTGGCTGTTATCCTGTGCTACATTCCTGATCTTTGAGCAGAGAAGGGAAAAGCAAGTGCTATGCTTTGGGAAGACCCCTCATCCAGCTCATTTTGCTGTTATTAAAAACATTCAAATCATTTATTGAGTGTTGGTATTTATCTGACACTGGGCTCGGATCTGAGAAACCATCAACATCATACAATTAATTGGCAGCAATACATCATATAGGGATAAAATATTTCCAGAAAGACTTTGAATTAAGTTATTAAATACAATTAGATGTGTTCTGGATTGCAACATAGTTTCACAATCTTCAGGGTTCCATGTGTCAAATACAGTAAGCTATGCTCATGGTCTTAATAACCGAACCAAAAAAAACCCCTTTTTTTTGAGTTGGAGTCTCTGTTGCCCAGACAGGAGCGCAGTGACACACTCCCGGCCACCATAGCCTCAACCTGCTGAGCTCCAGCGATCTTTCCTCCTCAGCCTTCCAAGTAGCCGGAACAACAGGCACACGCTACCACGCCCAGCTAATTTTTGATTTATTTTAGAGACGAGGTCTCACCAAGTTGCCCAGGTGGGTCTCGAACCTGCAGGCTCAGGCAATCCACTTGCCTCAGCCTCCCAAAGTGCTGGGATTACAGGCCCGGCCCACCAAAAAATTTTTAATTCCATTTGCGATACTGATGCTTCTTCCAATTATTTTTTCATTGTCAGTGAGCTTACAATTGAACTCAAAGGCTAGCCAGAAATAATAATAATTTTAAAAAGTGAAAAGCTTAGGCTAACAATGAAAATTAGCATTAAGTAATGAGCTTAAGGAACAGAACAATCATCACATTTTTAGATCACTATGTTAACCATCTATTAAGTTAAAAGTATAGGAAAGGATATTGGACCTGATGACATAGCTCTTGAATCCACACAAGAATCTGGGCCAATTTCGGGTTGTGAGACTAACCATGTAACAGGCTACAGCATTTCTTCATGACATGGACAATCTAGCAGCTTTTTCTTCCTCTAGTCTGTTAGACTAACTTTTCCATGTTCCCTCCTCTAGGGCTCAGTAGCCTGAAAGAATAAAGTGTGATAAAATATATCTTCCTGTGTGTAACTGCAAGAATCTTAATACATGCTGTTGAAGATGCTAAAATTCACTGCTTATCCTCTGGAAAAGTTGTTCCCAAATACATTTCACATGCTTTAATTTTACTCCTTGTCTAATACTTTTTCTTTTTTGTAGATGCAAGTTTCTGACCTGTATTAATTACTTTCTCTCTGAAGAACTCTTAACATTTCTTTCAAGGTAGGTCTACTGGTAGCAAATTCCTTCAATGTTTATTTGTCTGAAGAAGTCTTTATTTCCCTTTGAACTTTTGAAGAATAATTTTGCAGGGTCCAGAGTTCTGAGTTCATTCCCCCTTCCAACACTTTTTTTTTTTGAGTTGGGGTCTCACTCTGTTACTTAGGCTGAGTGCAATGGCACGCTCATGGCCATTGCCGCCTTGACCTGCCGGACGCAGGCCATTCTTCCACCTCAGCCTTCCAAGCAGCTGGGACTGCAGGAGTGCATCACCATGCCTGGGCTAATTTTTTGAGTCATTGTAGAGACGAGGTCTCGCCAGATTGCCCAGGCTGTTCTCGAACTCTTGGGCTCAGACAATCTCTCGCCTCCGCCTCCCAAAGTGCTGGGATTACAGACGTGAGCCACCACGTCCGGTCTCACAACAGTTTTTTAATTTAATTTAATTTAATTTTTAGAAAGCAGGATTTATTAAGAGAACAGAAAAACTCTCACAGTGGGAGGGAACCCGAGGGGTTGCCCTCTTCTCAACACTTTAAACATTTGATTCCACTCTCTTGTCACCTGCGTGGCTTCTAAGGAGAAGGTGGATGTAATTCTTATCTTTGCTCCTCTTTACTTGAAATGCTTTCATTCCGTTGGCTTCTTTCAAGACTTTAATCTTGATTTTCTGTAGTTTAAATATGATATGACTGGGTGTAAGATTTTTTTTTTTGGTGTGGTATTTTTTCCTGTATGGTGTTCTCTGAGCTTCCAGGTTCTCAGGTTTGATGTCTCACAACAACTTGGGAAAATTCTCAATGATTATTGCTTCAAATATTTATTTTTTTCCTGTTCTCTCTGCTCCTTGTTATTCCCATTACATGTATGCCTTTCACAGTTGTCCCACAGTTGAATATTTTATTCTATTTTTTCTTCTTTTTTCTCTTCAGGTTTTGAAGTTTCTGTTGTGACATACTCAAGCTCAGAGATTTTTTTTCCTTAGCTGTGTCCAGTCTACTATGTTATCAAAGGCATTTTCCATTTCTGTTACAGTGTTTTTGTTCTATTTCTTTTTATTCTTTCTTAGAATTTCTGGTGCCTGGTGTACATTAGTCATCTGTTCTTTCAAGTTGTCTACTTTTTTATTAAAGCCCTTTGCATGTTAATCACAGTTATTTTAAATTCATGGTCTAATAATTCCAACATCCCTGCCATATCTGAGTCTGCTTCTGACAATTGCTCTATCTCTTCAGACTGTATTGTTTTGCTTGTTAGTATGCCTTGTAATTTTTGGTGAATGTGATGTGCTGGGTGAAAGGAACTCTAGTAAATGAGCCTTTAGCAATGTGATGGGTGGTAGGTGTTTGGGAGCACCTACCTGAGTCCTGTGTGTATGTCTCAGCCGTTGGTGAGATAGGATGGATGTAGGGGACTGGAGTTAAGTGTCCTTTCTCTCACGTGGGAGGCTAGAACTGGCTTGATTTGTATATTTCCCATCTCCCAGGTCAGTTAGGCTCTGATAAATCCCCAGAAGGTTAGGCTTTGATGAAATATTTTCCCTTGAGGTTGGGGCTTGTTAAGAAGAACAAAATTCTCTGGTGTAGTTCAAAATGGTTACTTTTCTCCTTCCCCTGCTGCAAGCACGAGTAGAGTTTTCTCTGTTATTCACTGTGAGAACCTGGTAAAACTTCTGGAGATAAAATTTACAAAAGGGTTTATGAGGGTATGAAGGGGAGAGGTGAGGGATAATGACTGTGTCCCCCTGAAGTTTGTAACTCCCAAGTCTGTCCACATGAAGCCTATAGAGATTGTCAATCATGGTTCAGGTTTTCCTACCCCAGCGTGGATTTCCATAGGCTTCTGTTCTCGTAAGTTGTGACTCTCTGTGTCTGCCTGTATGTCTCTCTAATTTTGGGAGTGGATATTTGTCCTGTGACCTTACTTCCCTGATGGATCTAAGAAGAGTTATTAATTTTTCAGCTCTTCCTTGTATTTTAGGGTGAAGTGCACTTCTAAGCTCCTCATATTCTGAACCAGAAACCAGAAGCCATTTTTTGAAGAAATTATCTCATGGGCTGCTGTCCAGCCAAGTGACAACCATGACTAGGGTAACTTTGAGGGTGTTATGGGCTATATAGGGATTCTGCTTCCAGGATCTAGAGCCCTCTACCCCTCTAAGAGGAACCAAAGGCACAGTGACATTCTAGTACATGCCTCCAACATAGCAGTTGCTGCACTCAGTTCATACATGCCTCAACAGCATACTGTTAAATGATCCACTGATGAATAAGAAATTTATAATACAGGTTTTACAACCTTGAGGATCTTTATTAAAGGTAACTTGTAGAGCATGATGAATACAACAGTGCACCGAGTTTAAGAGTGTACAGCCATGGTAAAAGATACAAAACTGGCTTACCCCAACTTTCAACTGTAATATCTTGGTGCTACTTTGGTGCTGATATTTGGGGGACAGAAGTAGCATCAACTAGCAATGGAAGATTAACAGGAATAAGATCTTGCAGTCCAGTGGGCTCACCACTTCTGAAATCCTTTCAGTTCAGGTCTGCTGGGTTGGACTTGGGAGGAAGACAAATAGGCTGGTTCCGAAGCAATTATTCAGTGGTCAGTTAACGCGGAAAAAGACCGTGGGTAAAATAAATGAAAGACAATTTATTATATGGGGCACTTACCGAAGCCATTTTTCGAGGGTAGTTGTACTTTCTTTTTTTCCAGAAAATAAATAGAACAATTTGGCTTCCAGTCTCGCGACCTCACTCTGGTCTAGACCCACATCACTCCATGCCTGCACAGTGGAAGTTGTTTTCCACAGATTGCCCTGCTTTCTTTCTTCTCTAGTGCATACATTTTGCTGCAGGAAGATTTATTCCCTAAAAGACCCTGTTTACGATGTGCACTCCTTTTTAAAAGCTTCCAAAGGCTTTCACTACATACAGGGCAAAGTGTAAACTCACCCAATATTCCAGATTTTCTATATTCAGACTACAGTCCTGTCAATAATTTTTTCTCATTATTTCCTAGCATCTGCCTTCACCTCTGGCCATATTGGTTTCAAGAAGAGAGAATGTCCTTGTACATGTCTAAGTCTTTGACCACATCTTCTCTTTACAAGAGTCATATTTTTTCTAAGCCCAAGCAGATCACACTGGCATCACCTTCTGTAAAAAGCTTATTTTGTTTTTATTTTTTGACCACTCCAATCACCAGAGATTCCTTTTTTCAGCCCCTACATCATTTCTGGACCGTGACCTTCATTTATACTGAGCCATTTCCCACCTTTCACAGCCATTTTTTCTGGTTTTTAAATCAAGTTCATCATCAAAGCTTTTTGAGAGCTGGAACCATTTCCTATCTTTCTCTGTGGTCTTCTCAGGGTCCACCCTGGGGCTCTGAGCGGGAGGCACTCAGTAAATATTTGCTGAATGAGTAAATGGTACAAAGCAGAGCATCTGTGAGTCTGAGTCAAGGTATTATGCCCTGCAAGGGAAGACAGTTTCAAACAGAGATATGCACCTCACACGAGATCTGTTCTGATCAACTGCTTGGTTGCGGCTAAACACAGTAAGCACTGTTCTTTCTCACACAAATTAAATACCTTTGAGCAAGTGTATCTCAAGCTATAGAGTGATAACTTATACGTAATGAAACATACATCTCCGTCTTGTGTGAATTGAACAGTCCTCCGGGTGGGCTGTTCGTGCGTTCAAGCTTTCATGGATGTAGTGCTGCATTTAATCCTGAAACAAAATGAAATCTTTTTTTTTGTATATTTAAACATGAATATTTAATCCACAAGAGAAGATATTCGATAAGTTAACAAATATAGGGGAAAATGTTTAATCTTCCTGTTAACCAAAGTCATGCAAATTAGAATAATAGCAAACACTGATTGAAAGGATACTTTTTGTCAGACATCTTTCTAAGAACATGTCATGAATTAACTAATTCAATCACCACAATGATTCTATTAGAATGACTATTATCATTATAGTCTCTGTTGGATCAATGAAGATCTGATGGGTGGTAAGTTGTAAAGCTTGTGTGTAAAATCAAGCCATTTCAGAGAACATATCCATACTCAGTCTGCAATTCTGCCTCTCTGAGCTCTATCTACTTTTGTTCTGAAAACTGCCCTTATAAAACTAAATATTTATTTTTATTTGTCTTAGAGAAATGGAAACTTACATTCACCCCCAAATCTTGTAGTTATAGTCAAAAACTGAGAAACCAAATGGACCGTCTTCTAATGATGTAAGAACCACCCAGTTGCCCTGAGGATATCTCAACTTTAACTGTTGCTCAAATACAAGTTCTGTAAGATATAAGGCAATTACGTTAATCTTTTCTAGAACACTTATCAGAAAAAAGCACTTTAAAAAGGGCACTGTTTTTGTACTTCTTTACGTAGAACTCAGTTTTTGTCTTTTTGTCAGGGGCTGCCTGTTTGCAATTTCCACCTTTAGCTATTTTGCTATCTTGTGTTCAAAGAGAAAGGTGAAAAAAATCCCCCTGGGTGCCCTAATCCAGAAAACCTGGGCTGTATTAAAATGAATAGAAATTAAGACAGTACTAATTCCTGTCCCTCTTTACTCTTCTATTGTTTGTACATCCTGAGTGCTGACTCTGCTCTTAAGCTCACACTGCTATAATCTGTCTATAATTTTTCTTTAAAATACTTTCATATAGATGGTATAAAATATTTATATATGTGGGCAGGTTAGTTTCTTCTATATCCTAGGGGTAGTTAACCTTTATGGCATCCCAAAGAGAATTGCACACTCTAATGGCAGGCACATTTGGCATTTTAAAGATACTCACCAAAAATTCATAGTTTGAGGTTCACTGCCCCAAGCCTTCAACAACCTCCATTTGCCAAGGTCTGCAATGGAGATTTGTTAACTAGTATGAGACTTATTGGTGATAACTTGTAAAAAAGAAATAGGTGGTACTCAGGATAATTGGAATATGCAGGTTGGCAAAGCTCTGCAAGACCCCTCTGCCCTTCCCTGGACAGGGTGCAGAAATCTGGAGGGACCCAGCAGGCTTGGTGCTCAGCCCAGGACCCTGAGCCATTTTGCTTTCTGTCTCTTAATCGGAAATTCTGTGTCCTGACCACACAAGGTACTTGAGGCATTCCCAAGTCGCCAAGATCTGGGACTTTGCAGAGCTTCTAGGAACAGATTGTTTCATGCCTGCTTGCCAAGAAATTCTGTTTGAAATCTGCTTTCATGGTGATGTGGCATCTGGTGGTGGCAAAGCCGTGTAGGAGAGGCCTTAGTGTTGTTTCTTGTCACCAGAGGCCAGCAACCTCTACAATGCTAGCAAGAACAAACTTAGCTTAGAAAAGGTCTCAAAACTACACACACTTTCAGCTTCTACTTTGTCCCCCTCAAATAATTCCCTCTGGTTGGGCGTGGTACCTCATGCTTGTAATCCCAGCACTTTGGGAGGCTCTGGAAGGATTGCTTGAGGCCAGGAATTTGAGACCAGCTTGGGCAACATAGTGAGACCTTGTCTCTGCCAAAAAAAAAAAGTTAGCTAGGCATAGTGGTGTGTGCCTGTAGTCCTAGCTACTAGGGAGGCTGAGGCAGGAGAGTTGCCTGAGTCCAGGAGGTCGAAGCTGCAGTGAGCTGCGATGGTGCCACTGCTCTCCATCCTGAGTGAAACTCCAATTCAAAAAAAAAATTATTCTGATTCTGGAGCCGGAGTTAAGGAGGCTTTGTGAGGATAAGGTTAGATTATTGTGCCACAATCTGGGCCCCTTTGTATCTGAGGATTGTGTCTTTCTTACTCAATAATTTACTCTCACATTTTCCCATCATCAATAGTTGGAGACACACTTAAGTTGAGATGTGTATTTTTCATAAATGGTTTTGGAACTTAAACAATATCAGATTATTATGAACAATTAATAGGCAAGGAAAATTAGTCCTTTCAATCAGCCTAAGATGAGATATGTATTAATAGTTTGAAATTTAGTAATTAGGAACACAGGATGACTTGAGAACAATAACAGTCCTACTTGGATTCAGAAGCAAGTCCCTGTGTAATTAGAAAATCCATTGTTATGAAATTCAGAAGCTTAATTAAAGTTAAAATTTGAGGGAGTATATTGAGATGTATCCTTGGCCCATGTTTCGCCTTTAAGTGTTGTGTTTATATATCAATCTCAAGCAGAAAATGTGTTCTTTAATCTGCAGGCTCCTAGCGATTTTATCTTTCTCTTTAGATAAATTGTGTAGCTGCTTTCATCATCTTCCTAGCACATTTTGAACTGCTTAGTTTACTAAAGTGGAAGGAACGTGCTTTAAAAAGCCAATGACTTCTTCTTTTGAATGTCAATTCAGTAAAAGAAAAAAAAATGAACTTCTCCAAGAATGGGAATATATGATCTTGTAAAACTTATCTTTAGGCAAAGATCCAGTGTTTGCCTACTTTGTCATTCCAAGAAAGTGATTGAGGTTGAATAGTGCCAATGCCTCTTCACGTTCTGGGTATGGAAATGCAGATGGTGTCCTGCTGGCCAACACGAACCCAGGTAGAGCTGCCTAAAGGTAGCTGAGGTCCACCCTCTCATTTCAAAACTTTACACCAGGCTTCCAGAATTATCCAGACTGCTGAGAAATAGGAACTGTTTACTGCTTCTAATTTATTACCACTATCTCTGCTTTGGAAAAAAAAAATTGAAAAACTGCCAGGTATAAGATAACAAGTCTGTGAGAAATTCTGTATTCGCCATCTACTTTAACAAATAAAACAAAAGTCTTTCCAAAATGTGGCATTTTTAACTCAAGTAGAAATTTTTTTAAATGAAGTTCTTTCTTCTTACTTGGAAGTTCTAATAGGCTATTTGGATAAATTCAATAGGCTTTTCTGACTGAAATGAATGTTTTCAAGATCATCTTGTTGCCAAAACAGTGAATACTTGAAAATTACAATGACTCACACCTGTAGAGCATTTTATAATCTGCAAAACACTTATTCAATCTGCACAATGATCCTGTTGGATAAACAATGTTTCCATTTTCTATGTGAACATCTGTAGGCTCAAATGAATTAAATAATTTGCCAAAAGTTACACACACAATGGTGGATTGGTACCTTGAGTACACCATTTGCACATCCAATTTTCTTTAGAAAGCATCGCACTACCTCTCTTTAAAGAATTCGTTGGAGGAAAAAATGAGATTATCCTTAGCCTTCCAGGGAAGTAGCCATTTTTCCTGCAGTCCTAGAAATTTGATAATGCAGTTGTTTCACAATAAAATGCATGAGTGCAGAGACTCACCAAGAGACCTGTCACTCTGACCCATCGGCGAACATGTTCTTAACCTAGATCACTTCTTGGAGATCAGAGCCAAAGCTTTTAGACTCACTGCTAAGCCCGAAAGTTGTCATGCACATGAAGAAGCAGTGGGGACATTTAGCAAGCACTGCTGTGTTCACAGGATTAGGCTCATTGCCTAGGGAAGTACAAAATAATTAGCCAGTGTGGAAAATGTGGTCCTTGCCTTTAAAGAGCTTAGAATATAGGTGTGAAGCACTTAGACCTAGACAACTTAGCCAAAGAGGGCATGGCAGGGTGACTAGGGTTTAGCATTTCTTTAGCCCTCGTTTTCAGGGAACAAAGTAAAGACCTTAGGTGAGGAGAACTTTCTGTAGAAGGAGGTGATCTACAAATGGTTGAACTCCGAGGAAGTCTAGAATCTGGGTCAGTAGTTAGAGAAAGGAGGGCAAGAAACTTAAACAGGGCTTGGAAAGTTTCAGCCAGGGTGGAGGAAAATGGCGGATATGTTTTATAAGCTGACCTAAGCCAATTAAGCTCTTTGTGATAAAGTGACCTCTAAAAAGTTAGAGACAGCTCAAGATGAGCTCTTCTTCTGTAACCTCAATGCCCATTTCTAATGAAAGCAGACCTAACAGCTACCCACACAGATATTTACTATATAAATGCCTATTAATAAAAAATAAATAGGAGAGAGATAATCCAACCAGTTCTGTAAGATCAGTGAAGTCCCAGTTCTCTGCACTTTGAGATATTCCAGTGTAACTAGAGAAAGATGTAGAAACCTTTCAGAGACAGGCTCTGTCTTTGTGGTCACCCTCTGATAGGTAGAAATCTCCCACCCTGGTGGCTAGACCCAAGAAACTGATGGCCTCAGCTTCCCCCACCCCAAGGGGAAGGCAATAGGTCTCTCAGGATCCATGCATAAAGGTAGGGTTATCTCTAAAATATTTTTGCCAGTACTCATATCTTGAATACCTTTAATTTCACATTAAGAATCTATTTCTAACGTTCATCATGGAAGCATGAGAGGCCACTGTTTTCACCAATAAGGACCCATCCATAACACTGAGTGTGCTAATCAGCACAGTACAGGTTAGAGGTTGGGATTCAGGTAACAGGCGCATTCACATCAGTCCCATAACTCACTGGCTTCTTGATGGTGACTCCATCAGACACTGCTGGACTCTCCATTCTTCATTAGGGCCACTGATACCCCTAGAGGTGTCATTTCAATGAACTGGCACCCACACAATATCACACTGTCTGTGATGAAATATTTTGAAGAGCATCCCAGAAAGTAGGCTGGGGCAGACCTGTGATGGGGAGCCCGGAAGGGCAGACTGAGACTATCAGACTTGCAAGAGAACAGATCCCTAATAGTTATTGTCCACTTCCACAAGTTTAGGTGAGAAAAGACAAAAACCTGTCAGCTGGCCATCACACTGATTCCAAAGAAACCCTCGCCTCTGCTAACTTCTGGAGGTAGCGCTATTCCAGTAATCAGCAGACTGCCTGCTGCCTGGCTAAGCAACAATGATTGCGCTCAGCTGCCGCCTCCACTTCACTGCAGGGGGTACTGACTTTCAAAGGCAGTGGCAGTGCCTTCATCTGTGCCATTTCCTCTGAGACAGAAGTTATTTTCTCTCACAACTGTGCATCATATTTATAATAGCTTATTGATCAAAGCCAGGTCCACTTTCAAAGCAGGAGGAAACCAGGTGTCTCTTCCTCATGAAGGGTTTTCCGCCAGAAGGCACTGGTTTTGCAGTCCCAGTTCTTCTGCATGGGCCACTGTGCCATAATCCCCTCCCCTCTCACTACACACACACACACACACACACACACACACACACACACACACACACACACACACAGAGGAGTGTGCCTAGGCAGGAAAAAGTCAAGGGCTTTGGTCTAAATGTGGGAAGCCAGCTGAACTCACTGCTCTGGGCTAGTCAGTTCTTTGTCAGTGTACGGCATACTTCTTGTCTTCACGAAGCATCCCCACCATTACAGGGTGTTCTCTCATTATGTTTGAGAGACATGTGGGCCACGTTTTGATATTCCTCTTTTAAATTTCAGAAAAATGTTGCACTTCCTCTAGCAAGCATAAAAGCCTTATTCTCACTCTGCTGGGTGGAAGTTGCTAGAAGGAAACTTTGCTTTGCATCTTGGCTAAAAATTTATGGACTGAGCTACACAAAGAAACCTGCTGTGAAGTGGTTTTACCGTTGGGGAGGCCTCCTGGCCTAGGGGCTGACGGCATCTTTCTAGGTATATCTAATGTCTAATAACTCTTTTTCTAGCCTGCCTTAATACCTCTAGGTGACCAAGATGGAACCAACAAACTTACTGTATTAGTTTGTTAGGGCTGTCATAATAAATCACCACTGACTTGGGTGGCTTAAACAACAGAAATTTATTCTCTCACAGTCTTCTGGAGGCTGGAAGTTCAAGACCGAGGTGTCAGCAGGTTTGATTTCTCCTGCTGTCTCACTCCATGGTTCGCAGATGGCTAGCTTCTCAATGGGTTCTCATATGTTCTTTTCTCTGTTTGTGTGTGTCCCTGGCATCTCTTTTTGTGTGTCTGAATTTCCTCTTCCTATAAGGATATCGATCAGATTGGATGAGGGTTCATCCAATCTTAATAACTTCTTTAGAGACCCTTTCTTCAAATACAGTTATGTTCCGAGGTACTGGGAGTTAAGATGTCAAGATATGAACTTTCAGGTAGTCACTATGTATTCATTTTGTATCACGCTTCAAAGTTCCCTAAGAGCCTAAAGGCCATGCTAGGTGCTGTGTGTCAACAGCAATTCCCACACCCATCTGATCTTTGACCACCTGAGCAGTTTTGTTTTTTTTAAATTTATTATAGAGACAAGGTCTCACCAAATTGCCCAGGCTGGTATTAAACTCCTGGGCTCAGGCAATCCTCTTGCCTCAGCCTTCCAAAGTGCTGGGATTACAGGTGTGAGCCACCACACCCAGTCATGTCCTCTGAGCAGTTTCTAAAGGTAGATTCGTGAGAACCTCCTTCTCTCTCCCAGAGAGTCTTGTTCAGTAGACAAATCTTAGGAGTCTATGTTGTTCCTACAAAATAAACTAGCCTCTCAGGACTGAAGCACAAACATAAACATACATTTGTTTAGACAGCCTTCCATCTAGGGATGGGAGCTAGGGAGCTAGAGTGGAAGGAGATGGTGTTATCATTACATGTATACTGTTTGAATTCTTATTACCTGTAGGTATTACTTTTTCAATAAAAAAATTTTTAATCCCAGCACTTTGGGAGGCTGAGGTGGGAGGATTACTTGAGCCCAAGAGTTTGAGACCAGCCTGGGCAACATAGTGAGACCTCATTTCTAAAAAAAAGAAAAAAAAATTGCAGGGCATGGTGGTGCATGCCTGTAGTCGCAGCTACTCGGGAGGCTGAGGTGGAAGGATCACTTAAGGAGTTCGAGGCTGCAGTGAGCCATGATCGTGCCACTGTGTTCCAACCTGGACTACAGAGTGAAACCCTGATATATATATCAGGGTTTCACTTAGGGTGGGCTATAAGGGAGCATGGGCTATAAGGGAGGGTGGGGCTTGGGCCAGCCCATGGGGTTCTGGGGAAACTAGAGGAGGTCAAGTGGATACTTTGGAGTCAGTCTGCCAAGTTCTACCCGTCTCATTGACTGATGGAGTGGATATGCCTGTTGGCTTCTGGGGGAAGACCTGGAGTGGTCATGGGAGCAGTTTGGAAGCTTGGGGTACAGAAGTTCTTTCATATTTTAACTGCTAGTCCAGCTGCACTGGTGGGCACAGGCTGAAACACAACCCTGGTCTAGTGTCTGCTCTCTGGCTTCCATCTGCAGAAGGCAAGGTGCATGCTAGCATGCTGGATGGATGGAAGACACACTGTGGCTGGGCGCTTTTGCCCAACCTGGCTTTGGGATTCTGGGGTCATGGCAGGTGCATGCAGGGAAGTGCACTCGGTGGGCTGGCAGGTCTGGCAGGTGGAAGGCCAAAGCTGAGCCCTTTCCAGTGTCCTTTGGTACCACACTCTGTGGATGGCATCCAAAGTATTCACATGTCCCCTGCCCCAAAGAGCTTTCCTTATGTGGGTTGTATCTACAGATATTTTCCATGTTAGAAATTAAATTTTAAAAATATTTTCTAATAATTCACTAAGAACAACAGTTATACATGTATTGCATGTTGACATAAATAGCACATTTTTATAAAAAAATAATAATTTTTCAAACAAAAAATATAAAATGGTGGCTCACACCTGTAATCCCAGCACTTTGGAAGTCCAAGGCAGGAGAATTGCGTGAGGCCAGGAGTTTGAGACCAGCATGAACAACATAGTGAGACTCTGTCTCTACAAAATATAAAAATAATTAGCTGAGTGTGGTGATGATAAAGGAAAAATCAAACAAAACCCTGCTTCTGTGATAATTTGCTCAGGATGATGGACTCTAGCTGCATTCATGTTGCTGTAAAGGCCATGATTTTGATAGTTGATAAAATTCTTATAGCATAAATGAGTTTTCTGATTTTAATTTATTCTTATTTTTAGCTGGAGTCTCACTCTGTCACCCAGGTAGGAGTGCAGTTCACAGCTCACCGCAGCCTCCAGTCTCCTGGGCTCAAGCAATTCTTCTGTGTCAGCCTCCTGAGTGACTAGGACTACAGGCATGTACCACCATGCCCAGCTAATTTTTTGATGTTTTGTAGAGACCAGGTCTTGCTATGTTGTCCAGCCTGGTCTGGAACTCCTGGCCTCAAGAGGTCCTCCCATGTCAATCTCCCAAAGTGCTGAGAATATGGGTGTGAGCCACTAAACCTGGCCTGAGGGAGTTTTTTTTTTTTTTTTTTAATAGTTGGAGGTAAGGTTGGTTCCTTGGTGCTTTTTAGTCATTATTGGGAGTGCAGCTTGAAAATTTAAGATTTGAGTTTGCACTCCCAATAAGAAATATTCCTCCTAACATGCTTCATTCTCACTTACTGGAAGGTGCCACCTGCCTTGTCCTGAGGGCTCCTTCTATTCCTCACCTTATCCCACAGTCACGTGGTCACCTCTGCATTCTTTCTAGGGCATTCTCCCCTTGTACACTGTCAGCACCATGCACGCTTCCTTTGGGACATTTATCCTGGTTGTAATTTGGCGTTTATTTCTGGAACTCTGATTCATGTCCATTCTTCCAGTCAGACCATGGGCTCATTGTTGGGGTACAGACGGACTGGGTGAGGGTGGAGAGACTCAGGGAGGCGCGCAGCACTGCTGGGCCTGGCAAGCCAGAGGTGTGTACCGGCAACCCAGAGATCCGAGTAGATTGCAAAGAATTGTGACACACAAAAAGGTTAAGAAAAGTTTATTTAAAAGTAAATTAGAGAGAGAAAGAGAAGGAAGAGAGAAGATTCACCTCCCCAAAGTGGGGGAGGGGGACCAAAGCCAGGAAGCATGGTGACAGCCATGGCTCAAAGAGCACATGGTTACACCAGAGTCTAGCAAGGCAATGGCCACTGGTTGCTTGTAGTTGAGTCCTTTTAACCATTCCCCTTGATTGGGGGAGATAATTAAGGTGATTGGGTGGTGGTCTGCTTCCACATCATCACAAAGGGGCAGACAAGCGCAGGTACTGATGATGTCAAGTGATGGACAGCAGGCAGATGGGCGCGTTAGTCACATGATTGCTGCCATGGTGGGGCTTATCTGTGTCATGTAGTTCACAGAGGTCAACCCTAGCAGGGAGTTTCCTGTGAGAGACTTGTTAGACATTTGCAATTCACAAATTCCTTGACCAAAGGTCTGGTGGTCATTTGGGCTGTCATGATCTTGTATCCGAAGGAGATTTGCCTAGGGGGGATGGGATAGGCTGCTGTTTGTCCTGCAGTAGAACATCTGAATGCTTGCCAGTGGTTACACTGAGGCAAAAATACTAAGAATAAGCTAAGTATCTTCTAGGTTTCTATAGGTACCTTTCACTCATGATATCTGAGACATTTGGGGAATGACTGTGCCCTTCTCTCGCCACTGCATACAACTCCTGGCCCATGCTGTAAAGAAGTGTACCCCCACAAATCTGCATGCTTGGGGCAGTAGGCTCTCCACACGTGCTTTATGGATTGATTAATTTTTAAAATAGTTCAGCAGGCCGTGGAGAGTTCAAGATAACAGAAGTCTTTCCCTATTTCTTAGAAGCTTTGGAACTAGCAGAGCACTTTGATTCTTATGGGCTTTGGGGAAGTGACCTGACAGAGAAAATGGAGGCAAGGTTGAATAACTTTTTTGGAGATTCACTCTTTGTGACTGCTGAGCCTTTTTAGCAGAACTAGAGCAGGAGGAGAAAAGGAAGGCTTCGGGGGGTTTTGGAGTCAGGTAGCCACTGGAAGTGATCCCCGTGGGGGCTGAGCAGTGGAGAAGGAACCCTTGACAAGGCTGCTTCTGAGGCGTGGAGGGAGAAAGGGGTGGTGGGTGGGGAGGATGACTGGGTGGAGAGGGAGGTTGTGGTGGAAGTAGAGAAGAGGGTTCAGTGGTTATGAACCAGCTCTTGTCCAAACCCCAGCCTTGCTATCTACTTATAGCTGGCCCAGTGCAGAGAACAGTATGCATTAGTCAGTCTCTGCTCCTGGGACATGCCTGCTTGCCACCCACTTTCCTGGTTAGCTTTCAAGGTTCTGCTCAAAGTTCTATCTATTGTCTTTTCTTGTCAGGCAAATGGACACCTCCTTTTTTTTTAAGATCTGTGTTGTATCCATGCATTTTTCTTTTTTCTATTTATTGTAACTTATTGCATTTGTTTATTGAGACATCTGTTTTCCCCTGCTTGTCTGTAGGCTCTTTGGGCATAGAGTCCATGTGTTATTCCTGGTACTAGCTTGGTAACAAGAACACAGTACATGCCGCACAAATGGCTATTGTGCCATTTGTTTTAAGCCAATGAATTGTATTGAGTCAATGAATGACAGAGTGACAGTGATAGGGTGTGGTTTTTGGAGGTTGGATCGCTACATTTGATACACAGGTGGTGAAGGAGACTCATGTGACAAATGTTGGAGAAAACAAATTTGACATTCAGGTGGACAAAGGACTAAGATGGGGAGGTGGTAGGGAAGCAGGAGGAAAGGTCTGAATTTCTCTGTGACTAGGATGCTGATGGAACTGGGAAAGATAGCTTGGGATTGATTGAGATTTAATATGTGAAGCATCTTGGAAAGTCATTTAAAATCGTGGTAGTGGCGGTCAAGGCTTATATTCAGCGACTTCGCACAGATATGACTGAATAGGTTGCTCGAATGTGAAATAGTTTCACGCCAGTTGGTGAATATCAAAGATCAATATGATGAATAACTGCATGTGATTATTCGTATGTGGTATGATAAGCTGCCATTCTGTTAAAATCACAGTGATGAACGAATGAGGGCAACAGAGACTCTTAAGCCCTGAAGATGGAGTTAAATTGGCTCAGTGAATTTGGAAAACACTTTGGCAGTCTCCACCCACGTGAGTGAGCACACATACATTCTTCTACACCCTAGCAATTCCATTCCCAATGGAAATGGGTACATGTTGCACCAAAAGACATATATGAGAATGTTTCAATGGCATTGTTCATGATGGTCCCAAACTACAAGCGACCCAAATGTCCATCAATAGTAGAGTGGATCCACTTTGGTAAATTCCTGCAACGAACTTCTTCTGAGCCATGAACATCAGTAAAATACTGCAGCAAGAAACAACATGGATAGATCTCAAAACAGTGTCAAGTGAAAGAAGTCAGCCAGAAAAGGATATCGTACTGTGAGATTCGCCGTTTATATGGACCTTAAAAATAAGAGAAACTATGCTGTGGTTTCAAATGCCAGGAGAGTGGTTACTTTTGGAGAAAAGTTTGGGAACAGTAATTGGGAGGAGAGTTGGAGGGACTCCTGGGAGGCAGAAATGTTCTATTCCTTGACCTAGGTGAAGTTTAGGTGGATGTTTCACTTTTTGATTATTTATTGAAATGTATAGAATTTGTAATGTCTCCATGTAGATGTTAAACTACAACAAAAGTTTATTTTAAGAATATAAGTAATCATATATTTTAAGCTTGTCACAAGGTCTATGTCATTCTCTTATATTCTTTCTCTATGAGATACCAGTTCTTTGATGAAGCTAACAATTTTATTGTATTGTATTGTATTTTTTTTTTTTTGAGTTGGAGTCTCACTCACTTGCCCAGACTGGAGTGCAGTGGCCGCTCCCGGCCACCGCAGCCTTGACCTGCTGGCTCCGGCGATCCTTCCGCCTCAGCCTTCCAAGTAGCTGGAACTACAGGTGCGCGCTACCACGCCCGGCTAATTTTTTGATTTTTATTGTAGAGATGAGGTCTTGCCAAGTTTCCCAGGCGGGTCTTGAACCCGTGGGCTCAGGCAATTCACTCACCTCGGCCTCCCAAAGCGCGGGATTACAGGCTGAGCCACCGACCCAGCTATTTTATTTTTATTATTACTATTGAGTTGTAGTCTCACTCTGTCGCCTGGGCTAGAGTGCAGTGGCACACTCACGGCCACCCCAGCATCGACCTGCTGGGCTCTGGTGATCCTTCCACCTCAGCCTTCCTAGTAACTAGAACTACAGATACACGCTACCATGCCTGGCTAATTTTTTGATTTATTGTAGAGATGAGGTCTCACCAAGTAGCCCAGGCTGTTCTCAAACACGTGGGCTCAGACAATCCTCTCACCTTGGCCTCCCAAAGTGCTGGACTTACAGGCTTGAGCCACCATACTTGGCTAACAATTTTACTGATTTTTTTTCCCAAAATATTTTTCTTACTTATTTGAAAATGTATTTTCAATGACATTTGCTGGTTTTGTTTAAAAAAATTTAATTTGGCTAAGCACAATGGCTCACATCTGTAATCCCAGCATTTTGGTAGACTGAAGCAGGAGGATTACTTGAGTTCAGGAGTGAGAATGGCTGAGGCAACATAATGAGGTCGCATCTCTACAAAAAAATCAAAGTATGAGTTGGGTGTGGTGGCATACACTTGCAGTTTCAGCTGCTAAAGAGGCTGAAGCAGAAGGATCTCTTGAACCCGGGAGGTCAAGACTGAGGTAAGCCGTGATTGTGCCACTGCTCTGTAGCCTGGGTGGCAGAGTAAGAGCCTGATTAAAAAAAAATTAATGTACGTTTTGTGTTTTCCTAAGCATTTATCACACACTTTCCTTCCCTTAAAGGTTAATTTGCTGCAATGTTTTCTTCCCACCCCAACTTTCTGACTCAATGACACCGATTCATCTTCTATATTCGTTTTTAATTGATCAAGTCATTCTTTTTCTCTTAAAGGATCAGTTTACATTTCGATTGAAAGCTAGTATAGAACTAGTGGTGAAACTGTGCGTTCTCATACCTTACCTTCTTTTTTTCCTCTGACATATCATTTTTAGTTCAATTTGTTAAAACATCCAGACTTAACAACACCACATAACTGAAAAATGTTTGATCAGTCAATTAGAGCAGTGTTGCAGAAACAAAGTTATGGCATATTATAACTAGAGATTGGATTCCATTACACTAAATAATTTGTGTTTTGCCTACAGTGATATCTACATAAAGCAAATGAAAGGAATTAATATTCCCTCGGGTTAGCCAAGTCAGCAGTCTTTGAATTTCTAAGTGATCACAAATCTTATATTTTTTAACCAAATGACTGCACTTACATTTAACTTTCCTTTTAAAAAAGAAATGGCCTCATAATAATTACTTTTAAAAACCCAAAGTTTCATTGACTATAACTTATTCAGCATTGTAGAAGCAATAGTGTATTGACTATAAACATGGGTTCAAATCCTAGCCCATGTATTAACTGAAGAACCTTGGATGAGTCACTTATCCTTTGGGTAACCAGTCTGTTTATCTACAAAAAGTGGTTCATGTGAAGTTTGAAAGAGTCAATCCATATATGGCACCTAAGATAGTGCCTGGTACACAGTAGACACTCAACAAATGCTAGTACTTTGTGGCCATTTTTTACATCTGCTGAACTATTGTTTAGAACTGACAGTGAGCGCCAATTTAGAAAGTAAGGTCAGTTTTGACTCCAGGGGGTCCATGTGGTGGCAAAAGGACAATTTGAGTGAAAAGGAATGTATAAAAAGAAATGAGTTTTGGAAATACAACTAGTTCCTAGAAAAAGGCCAAAGTTATTTCAAAGTTAATGTTTAAATAAGAGTTATTAACTGAGAGAAATAAATTAGTGTTGGCCAGAGTGACTGCTGCTAGTGCCTATTCTGATAGCATAATAATAGTTGTGGTGACATACAGACAGAATCTACCCATTACGATTTCTGTGGAGTGCTACCTTAGTAATAAATAATAGTAATTTATGTTTCACAATGTAACAGTTAAGATCAAATGGTATCTTCTATGGTTTGAATGTCCCCTTCAAAGCTCTTGTTGAAATCGATTGCATTGTGATGGTATTACGAGGTAGGGTGTTTAAGAGGTAATGAGGCCATGGGGGCTTCAGTCTCATGAAGGGGTTAATGTTGTTAACCTGGGAGTGGGTTTGTTATCACAGGAGTGGTTTCCTAATAAAAAGGACGAGTTCAACCTGGTTTTCTCATGCTTTTCATGCACGCTTGCCTTTCTGCTTTTTCACTTTCTGCCATGGGAAGACACAATGGGAAGGTCCTCACTAGACGGCCAAGCAGATGCCGGTGCTGTGCCCTGGGACCTTCCAGCCTCTAGATCTATGAACCAAATAAACTTCTATTGTTTATAAATTACCTAGTCTGTGGCATTCTGTTATAACAGCAGAAAATGGACTAAGACAGTATCATAAGCTCATATTCCATTATACTGTATTTACCCTAAGCACATAAAAAAGTCTAGCTCAGAGTCTCAGAGCTGCCCCATGCAGCTGATCACAAATGCATGTGAGAGCCCAGCCAGGACCAGAAGAACTCCCAGAAGACTCATAAACCCAGGAGAAATAAAAAGACTTATTGTTTATGCCACTGAGTTTTTGGTACAGTTTGTTACACAGCAGTAGCTAACTGATACAACTGATTTTATTTGTAAGGACTGTGAATCTTTGTCTTACCTTTAAATATTAATGGTAATATTCTTAAGGTCTGCAAACTCTCCAATACCCATGACCAAATACTTGATGTTTACCAAGTCAATACAAAGTGTACACTTTGTGTACTTCCAGGGTCTCCAGGTTGGTCGTATAGTTTGCCTTTCATCTGAACCTGACCTGGCCCTCCATATCAAACCTGATTTTTACCTGGCACATGATGTCTCTGCAGATTGCCTTGGCACTGGGCTTCTTCTTGCCTGCAATTCTGCCTTTACTTTGTTTGTCAGTCTTCATTCTCATCAGCCTCTGAACAACCAATATCTGACCTTGCATCGTCCCTGCTTCTGGTTATACCACCTCAACACTGGTACTGCAGCTGGAAGGGGCATGTGTTGTTGTCTGCGTGGTAGCTCTCACTGGGGGTGGGGGAGGGGAGCAATTTTGCTCCCAAGGATTCATTTGGGAATGTCTCTCCAGAGACGTTTTTGGTTATTACAACTGGGGGTCATGGTGCTATTGGCATCTACTGGTTAGAGGCTGAGAATACTGCTCAATATTCAACAATGTATAGGATAGCTTCTGTGCAATAAATAAAAATTCTGCAAAAACATCAATCATGTTGACACTGAGAAACCTTGGTCTAGATCTATCACAGAGAATGGTCTTCTTGACAGTGAAGTTGCCAATCTCCAACAGCTGCACTTAAGCTTTTCTCTCTCTGTGGCCCAGCTATTCTTCTAGCAAGTCTCAGTCCCAAAGGCTTTCTCTTTCTGATGCATCATAGTTTATCCAAACCGAGCCAAAATTCCTCAAGAAGCAGGTGTCTTCCCCAGAGATGTATGAGAGGCTCAGTCTCCAACTTAGCCAGTTCCAGAACTCATCATAACAACACAAGATTGCTTAGAGATGAATCCCTAATTTCATAGCCTGGAACCTTTACAGGGTCCCTTAATGAAGATAAACATCTTTTTCTCTTTATACTTTGTGTATAACTGAACTTAGCAACTGGTGCTTTTAAACACAATAGTGTTTAAAATTCCAGCACTGGGGTTCAGGCTTGTGGAATTTAAGTCTATTAGGACATAGAATATGCCTTTATCCAGTAGATGTCAATAGTACCACAACTCCCAGTTGTGACAACCAAAAATGTCTCCAGACATTGCCAAATGACTGTGGCGTTGTCTTCATTGCTGATAAAGGAAAAACCAAAGCAAACCCTGAAGGGGACTGTCTCCGTCCTGGTAGAGACATAGGGACATCCTGGTTATCTGTTCTCCAACAATTATAAACAGTTGGCCCCATGGTTAATACAACCTCTAATCATTTAGCAAAAGAACACATGTGGCAACATCTTGAAGGGCAAAGTGATGGCTCACACAGGTCAAGAGAAGCTGTAGACATTTCATTGTACAGTGTGACCTCACCTCTCCCAAACTGGTGTTTGATGCCTCCTTGGCGTATGCTAGTTCGTATACAACAATCAAATCTCTGTGGGTCAGAGAAGTAGAACCACAGTGAGGGGTATGGAGGATGGGGGTTACTATAGGAATTCAGCTTTAGGCCTTGTACACTTGGATGCTGATGGAGCCATCTATGCAGGTTGCTGTCCCACACCAAGGGCTATAGTTCATTATAGGTCTACCAGAATGACAATTGAAAGGGACACCTGGATGTGGAGGGGCGTAGGGACAAACTGGGACTTCTGAGGCGAACGGGACCGCAAGAGGGCAAACTGGCACTCGCCAATGTCCTTCACCACCTCCATCCACATTGTGGTGATCTGCATGAGAGGCAGTCAGACTTGGCCATGAATGCATGTGGGCCTGTCTCAGGGCCCAGAGAAGCTGAAGAGGGAGGTTTTGCGGCCCATGACATCAGTATTAACTGATTTTTCCTTTTGTCTCAGACTCCTATGTGGCTCATTCCAGCACTGCTACTAATTCTGTCTATTTAACATTTTGATAATTTGTTCCTCATGTATTTTTCTGCATTATTATTATTATTAGAGTCAGGGTCTCACTCTGTCACCTAGGCTGGAGTGTGGTGACACGATCATCACTTACTGCAGCCTCGATTTCCTTGGGCTCAGGTTATCTTTCTGCCTCAGCCTACCAAGGCTAAGACTACTAT
>CAUYQG010215302.1:0-17100 GCA_963574415.1 Tarsius wallacei | reverse complement strand
TGCATTTTAATACTACATGATAAATGATGATGTTAGATAATAGATAGATGATAGACAGATGAGATAGGTAGGTAGGTAGATGGATAGATAGAAAGATAGATAGATAGATAGATAGATAGATAGATAGATAGATAGATAGATAGGTGCTGATAGATGGAGATGGTAAATAGAGGATTAGAGAGATGTTCTGGGTGCCACCTATTAAGAAAGGTGGCAAAATTAGGGAACATTCAGAAGAAAAGGATGAAGATGGGTCTTGAAACCATATTTTATGGTGAAAACTGCTAAGCTTGATAAAAAGAACTTTATAACACCATTATATGATACTTTAAAATATTGAGCGAGCCAGGCTCGGTGGCTCAGCCTGTAATCCCGCACCTTGGGAGGCTGAGGTGAGTGGATTGCCTGAGCCCGCGGGTTCGAGACCCGCCTTGGCAAGCAAGACCTCATCTCTACAATAAATCAAAAACGAGCCAGGCGTGGTAGCATGCGCCTGTAGTTCCAGCTACTTGGAAGGCTGAGGCGGAAGGATTGCAGGAGCCCAGCAGGTCGAGGCTGCGGTGGCCAGGAGCGGCCACTGCACTCCAGTCTGGGCGACGGAGTGAGACTCCAACTCAAAAAAATAAAATAAAATAAAATAAAAATAAAATAAAATATTGAGAGATCCTTCTTTTAAGAGCAGACTTGTATGTCTCAGAGAATAGAACTAGCCAAATGCATAAAAGACACACAAAAAACTTTGTGAAAAAACCTAATTCTGAGCTTAAAGTGAAAGGATCTTGTAAAGTAATGGGCTACCATTCACTAAATATTTGCCAGCAGAAGATTAAAACTATACAAAAACTAGAGTCTGTCATGATCTTGGTTGGGAGGTGGATGGAAGACTGAAAATCACTTCTAATTTTCTAAACTACGAAATCTATATGCACATGTAATTACGTTGCCTTTCAAAACTTTATCTCCCTAATTTTCACTCCAAAATGGATAAGCCAAAACAATTTATTTCAGTTGTTGATTTTAATTTCTCATTATTTAAAAATTATAAGCTCCCAGAAAATTTTCAATATTTTTAGCTCAAAATATTAAAATGCAAGATGAGGAACTTTGTTGTCATGTATCATTTGACTTTAAAAAATTAAGAAATTGGAGATGACTTCAAGCTGGCAGAAGAAAATATGAGAAGAGTTGCAATGTTAAACATTTTCATTGAAAGATTGGGGCTTGAAATTAATTTACATAAACTTAACTGAAAGAAAAAGTTCATTTAAAATATTTTGAAAGGAAAAAGGAGCAGAAATTCCTTTATTTGAAATCCTAACTCAAGGCACCACAAATTAAAATTCTTCCATAAGACAGGTGAATAGGTATCCCTTTAAGACTAATGCAAATATTATAGGAGTTTTTGAAATATTTCACCATAGATGATACAAAATCCAAATATCCAAATCTTTCCAAATCATATGGATAATATCATAGTAACTTTATTTTATTTTCCAATATTAAAGTATTACATGATATTGATATAAGCCATTTGTGTTGAGTTTTAATGAAAAACAAACTGAAACAATAGTACTCTAGAAAATATTTTCCTAAATCCATGATATCTTCTGGTCAACTCATCACCTCTGTCTAAATTAGAAAAATTTGTACTAACTTGATACATCAGTTTTGCAATACAAGCAAATTCATCAACCTTTTACACAGAACTGAAGTTACATGGACTCTCTCTATTAACTAATTGAGAAATTTTGGGAAAAAACTGACATGCATCTCATTTTATTAAAAACAACAACAGCAACAAATAGGCAGGCATGGTGACTCACACCTGTAATCCCAACAATTTGGGAGGCAGAGACAAGAGCATTGCCTGAGTCCACAGATTTGACACCAGCCTGGCAACTCAGTGAAACCTCTTCTCTACAATAAATCAAACAACAAGCTGGGCATGGTGGCACACAACTGTAGTTCCACCTATTTGGAAGGCTGAAGTGGAAGGATTGTCTGAACCCAGCAAGTTAAGACTGCAGTGGCCATGAGCATGCCACTGCACTCAAGCCTGGGCGACAGAATGAGACTTCAGCTAAAAAAAAAAAAAAAAAAAAGGTCTTATCTTTGATATCTTTTTCATGTTTGAGACCCACAAATGGCAGCATCCCATAAGAAACTTAGTCTTCTGCAGTCCTGTAGACTATCAGATTTAGTTCTATGATTGGAAAGACATGGGATTCAATAACTAGGAAATCTCCCATGTCTTCGATTCTGAATTCTCTCCTAACTGGAGACAGGCCCAAATGGGGATCTGCATGATTCCTCACGCTAGAATTAAGTTAGAACTCCTCACAATGGTCAGGTTTATAAAGTCTAGCCTAAGAGTCACTTCTAGTGCAGTTTAAAAAAAATAATGTTCATGCTTTGAAGATGAATAGTTAATCACCTCTGAAAAGTGTACATGCACATATTATCTGATTTAAAACTTTATTCTTATTCCATCTACACTACCTCAGCAAGGAAGTAAAATTGAATGAAACAGACAAACAGATAGAGGTCAAATGATTTTTTTTTAAATGCTGAGAAGTTATTAGAATAAATCTAATTTTGTCATGGCACATTTAATAGAGTAACATGGGTGGCATTATGTTTTTAGGCAGGGCTAATGTGCAATTTTATTTTTTTAAATTACCTAGTACATATTGTTTCTGGACTATTAACTTTTTTTTTTTAGTATTTAGATCACAACTCCTAAAGGCTTAGCTATATTTTGACAGGTACTGACAAAGAATGCCATGGAATTGTGACTTGATTGTCACCTTCGGAGTGTTCAAGCTGAAAAACTCAGGATGAGTGCTAGGTACTAATTAGAACTGTTATATTAAGAAAGCAAATACAATGGTGTCTAACACTAAACAAAGCACAGTTCTCATCAAAAATGGTTTCTTTTGTGTGTGGGTTAGTCTATAAAGCCATTTTGCATGCTAATGAAGCACAAACAATTATTGCCAGAGTAACTAGTTTCACGCAATTACAAAAATCACATAAAAGCCCTATTGTTTGTTGTCTTATGATTTTTTAATGCTAATTTTGCACTTGATAATTTCGGATTCCATTTGTACCACAGTGCACAATTAGGTTTTTATATCTGTGAAGGTGAAGGCTAGTAATGGGAAAAATAACTCCTCATGTAAAAAGTAAAAGAAATAGTCATTTCCAGGATGAGATGATGCAGCAGACTGAAAGGATGGAGAATAGAGATGCACAGAATTTCCATCAAGTGAAAAGGCAATATTTATGTAGATGAAAGAAGAAGGGAGCCTAGACCATTTCTTATAGCAATTGTTGAGAGAGACAGAGACAGAGAACAAACATACTGGGGAGAAAAGAAAAGAGCTCAGAAACAAAGGAAGACAAAGTATGAGAGGAAACCAGAACTAAGACAGGCTTGATTATCACAAAACAGCCACGTGTTACATGGTAAACCAGAGTTACAGCTGTTAAGCCAGTCAGATGGATGTGTAAGTAAAAGCCCATGGAGACAAGTAGTGGTCAAAACTAGTCAAGCAAAGAAATGTCACCATCAGTCAGTCCAAGCCATAAGTGGACTCTTAGCAAAACTTTTGCTAAAAAGTAAATGATGAAGAACTTAACTGATAAAGAACTCTCTGTATTAACATTATGTGGAAGTGGTAGCTTTGTTTTGCTAAACCAGATTTCCATATTTGTCTCACATGAGTGCAAGAAAACATATCTCTCATGCTTCACCTTTAGATAACAACAAACCTTTACTCCATTACTGTAGATGTTTATGTGATTAAACAGTTTTTTACCTAGAAAAAATTATGAACAATATATGGTAAGGTGCATCTAATTGGTTTATACTTTAAAGTTTTTTTAAAAACCACAAACCACTCACAATGACTTTGATCAGTGTTTACCTCCTGCAGTGTTTATGAGAATTCTGATTTTCTGGTTCTTGTTGCTTCTCAGACAATGAGACGTGTATTAAGCTTAAATTTAATGCTACCTTAGATGTTGTTGAATAGAGTACAAAATTCAAAAGGTCAAAATTTATTTTACTTATATACCTTTTTAAATTTACTGATATTTAAAGAATGTAGACATTTTATAATTCTTTTTCATTTTACACTCTAATTGAAAACATACTTAAAATGAATGTGTTGGTGCTTATTAGAATAAAAGCTTCAAAACCCCAAACTGTTCAGCATAACCACCTTAGCTTACTCATTTCTTTTTGGCACCCTTATGTTCTCACTTTTTTTTTTTCTTGGTGACTATTAAAAGCATTTATCATAGCATTACAGTTTTTCAATGGTGAATTTTTCTAATTTTATAATTATTGTATATCCTTGTTTCTCATTCACTATGATTTAGGCCTATATAGTAAAAAAGTCATCTCATCAAATGTGGAAATATCTCTAACATACACTTGTAACTATGTAGCATTTTAGATCTATGACAAATTAACAATTAACCGCAAATAATTGTTTTGTGGTTATCACAGCATGCAGATGACACAGTAACATTCTGTCTCTCTAGTCTTTCTCTTCTACTTCTGTCTGCCTGACCTCTCTTTTTCATAGGTGTTGTTAAATTTACCAAAGAAAAAAGAAGATAAAGAAAGATGGAAAAAAGGGAGGGAAAAGGGAAGGAAGGAAGAAAGAAAAGGAGGCTTGAGACAGTGTCTAAGTAATGTTTTTACTGCTAAAAGCAAAGAAAATACTTAGAGTTTTCCTTTTAGTTATTGTTAGTACTGTTGTTTAACTTTGTGCAAACATGATAAATCACAGTTCTCAATAATTTGGAAATCTATAACAAATATTTATAGATTAATCACGTATATTTTCAATGCAAAGACTTTAAACTCTCCAGTCAAATAATTAAATATGCTTTATGCAAACATGTTTGAGGCAAAACCAAAAATGCCTGTGACTATCTAAATATATATTAAAAAACTGCATCCACTTTTTATGAAAAATTATTTTATATCATAGGAAAATAATTGATGGCTAGTTATAGTGTAATATAGTATATAGTTATAGAGTTATAGAGTTCATAGTTGAGTTTACTTTTTGACTTATTTCTTTTGATATTTTATGAACTTAAAACACATTGAAAATTTTTTAAAATGTCCCTTATATCTTCTATTTATACTCAGGGTCAAGTTTATATCCCAAGCCTTAGCTCCTAGATGCTAAGAAAACTTACATAGTATAAAATAAGTATTCAGCTGTTCAGGAGTGTTACTAACAGCCTAAAATATAACTGAGTATAGAGAGCTAATAGTCTGGAAAATCAGTAAACATTTTGAAGAATGCATACTTAAAGAGGCATTACATTAAATAACAATTCTTAAAATGATTCAGATATATTAAGCACTTCAAGATCATTTTTATTGTCAATTTAAATCAAGCAGTACATTTTTTCCATTCTATTTTCTAAGTCTCTAGTCAAACCGAGATGTTTAAAGGATTTCACCGAAAGAATTTTTATTTGTTGCTTATGAATCAAAAAGTTATTTCTATGTCCCCAATCTAAGAAATGACAATTATGAAATAAAACACATAATAAAGTAGAAACCCCACTTACTAAAAATAATATATGTCTTTCCCATTCAAATTTAGTCTCCTGCTCTGCATTTGGTTGCTTAATGCAGTGTAAGAAAGCCACTACCAGCCTAGCTAGGAAAATTAGAACAAGCACTACCTGCTTCAGCATCTCCGGTTTTCTGTGGTTAACCCTTCCACTCCACTACTCATTGTTTTCCTTTCTAGGGGATCAAGAAACTTATTTCAAACAATGTTTTATTTAGAAAATTTCCAGGGGAAGAAATGCCATGTATAAGCTATCACATCTACTTCCTTCTCTGTTTTCTATGCCACTTCCTCCTCTCCAAACTGCCCACGCTCACACACATACTAACAATCCCCATTCTTTAAAGACCCAGCCCTAGGAAGAAAATTTCCTTTCCCTCACCAATGCCTTTTGGCTGCTATCTGGATATATCCATTCCACAGCTGGGATGACTAGTCCTACTGTTTTATTTATGATGCAATCAAATGCTGTAAGAAGGTGAAGAGTAACTGCTATTCCATTGCATAAAAAACGCCTTTTTAGCCCTATGTTATAAACATTTAAAAGTCTCTCTTTTACCCTTTTAGAAAAAGCCCAGCAGGAGGTAGATAGAGGTCACTGGGAGTCTTTAATTCATCTACATTTATAGTAGGTGTTGCAAGCTCTATTAGCAGAAAATGTATAACAGTGAGACTTAAGTCTAATATTTCACTTAAAATATCTGCCTTTCTAGCTAATGCTAGAAGTCATGCCCACGATGGCTTAGTGGCATGTAGACACTTACTAGCAAAGCTTCCCCTTTGGCAGAAACCATCAGTTGGAAAACTGCTGTTATGATAACATATTTGAGTACCATCCCAGAAAATCTTGCTTCAAATATATATTTATTTATTTTTCCCAAAAGGAGAGCTAACAATATGCAATGTTTTCAGCCTATATAGACATTGACATAAACTGAAACGTAGTATGGTAACTAGACATGTTATGTACATTATCTTGTTCACCAGTGGAAATTATTTTGAACAGTTATAATAAATGTTCTCATTACACCAGCAACAGTGTCCTAAAAGTAGCTTCATCACCAATGCACCTACTTGGCCCCCCAAGAAAGCCTGCCAAATACTGCATGCTGACTGACTTCATCCTGTAATTATAATGGCTTCCTTACAGGGCCATTTCTTCTTTGGACACTGCCATCTTGTGAGTACTAAATACATCATCAGTGAGTCTCATTCTCATGTATTACACTAATACATCATTGGAATGACAACTGCTTCTGATGATCTATTAATGCAATACATCAGAGTGAGGTGTTTGAATGGAGTATTACTCAGAACCCTGTGCTGTCTACACAAAGCGAGGTCCAAAATTCAATTTCATTTAATTACACAGAATTCATAGCATCCTAGCAGAAAACTAATACTACCAAAAATTCTAGCATCATCAAAGAAATTATTTGCATTCTCATTAGATTATCAACACAAACTTTTCCTTTCCTGGAAATAGACCTGTCTGGTAAGTCAGTAATTCAGATTCCATGAGCTCACCATCCTCTATGACACACAAGAATTATTTTGTAATCACCCATGAATAGAACAAATACCCTCTTCCCTATCCTGACTATTTCACATTTTATAGTCGTTAAAAAGGACATCAGATTTCCTCATCTGAAACACAATTTCTTTGGTAAATATACACACTGCATTGAATGCTCTTTGTTTGTAGTCACTAGACACCATCTAAACATTTGTACTTTTGTACATATTATATACAGAGAAAAAAGAAGAGACAAGAAGAAAGCAGCTGAATTTGCTTTAGAGTCAGTTATACTGCACTCTATGCATGTGTCATTTGTCATAAAGCTATCATAAAGCACACCCAGTGTTCTTTATTTCTGTGTAAGACATGTCTGTTTGTGTTTGTATAGCTTACCGTGAAATTTAAATCACATAATCTATTGCTCTTTGGTTGGTGTTACGAGCAGGATTTTGGAATGTCTTTAATAATCGAATCTCAAAAAATTGTATCTGACCTTCATTAACCTAAATTTTTTTAGAAATTCAATTTTTCATCTGCAGTTTTTGTTGTTGTTCAAGTTGGAACCCCTTGAGTGTTTTCCATGGTATTTCATAACAATAATCCAATATAACTTAAATGAAACTGGTATCAAAATTTTACAGCATTAACCTCTGAATTTTAGGTTATTTTGCTCTCCATTAAAGCTAAGACCAAACAATAAAATAATATCACAGATTAGTGCCATGGTTTATGACATACCTGAAGTCTGATTGTAACCCTCCTTCCTTTGTAACAGATTTTTCAAATAGATAATTTTGTTGTAAAAAAACATTTATCTATTGTTAATGTCTTTGGCGTATTCATCTTAGGGTTTATTCTGAAGATAAATGCAGGCGTGTGAAGGTTTATAAAAAATGCTTCAGCAAGTGACGTGTGGCCTGATATGAGTTACCATAGTCTGCTTCACATGTGGGGCAATCCACTGTTTGTCTTGCATTCATCATATTTTCTTGCCATGTAGTTTTTTCTTTTTGTTATTGAGATCCTTTGATATTATATACTCAAATAAAATTCTGAGAGTAAATCTGAAAAGAATGTGTGCTCTCTCTATTTATATGTATAATGTAAAAAGATTCACTTCAATATTAATTGCATGCTTCAAATATATATTTCATTAAAACTCAGGACAAAAGTTACAATAAATAGTAATTAGAAACTACTCAAATACTATGACTTCTTGGGGAGGGAAGTTTCTGTGTGTATATGTGTGAGTGACAAAAGGAACAAAAACAATGGTAAATAATTCATGTCTTCTAGAAATGTGGATTAATCAATCTAGTTAGAATCTATGATAAAGTTCTCTGTCACTTAAATAATGAATATAGATGTTTTTTATATATGTGACTCTTTATGAATTTATATTTCATCAAAACTTAGAGCACTGTTTCCTTTTTACTCTTCCTCTCCTTTACTTTTAACTAAGGTTTTCTTAGTTAAAGTCTCAAGAACTTTCATATATATATTTCTTACAACAGCACTCGCAATTAAGTTAATGGTTTTAGTTCCAGCTAATTTAAGATTAAGATTTAGATATATATATATATATATAATCCCATGTGAGTAATATGGGATTACTGAAAAGAAGCCTGTTCATGATTTGTTCTTTTATAGTGTTGTTTGTGTCATCATTGTTGCTGTTGTTAAGTGGTCTCCTATAGTACTTAATATCTTAGTAACCTTGTAACTTTTAGATTGGCTGTCTTATAACTACAGTTCTGCTCCTGGTTAGGAACACATAGAAACCACACTCTACATGTTGGTCGCTCTGGGTTATATGAAAAAAGTGCCTTCTGTGCTCTGAAGCCATGTTGGAAGCAAGCTTACGGTGGCAGAGATTCCCTGTGCACTTTCAGGTTGTCACAAAAGAAGGAAAAGGATGGCTGGACTCCATCACTCTGGATGCACTCAGGGGTTGAATGCATTTGAAATATGACCAAGTCCGAATGGAAGAATGGTCAGAAAGCCAAGAACAATTACTTTAGTTTGTAAGATGTTTAAACCATATTCTTCACAGGACATATGTAAAGACTTCATGTGCTGGAAAACTCCTAAAACTATATTTGGACAAGATTTGGTGAGCTCTTTTCACAATCTATTGAGAGAAGCTAAAAGAGGAAGAGGAATTATTAGAGATGCCTACAGCATTTAGTCAGGTGTTTCTGAAACCAAAACCTCTATCCTATGTCATCTTTGTTTCAGAAAGTCTGATTCGTTAACATTTTTCATCACCTTGGGAAGAAAGCTGAGGTAAGTAGCTTAATTTATAGATTGATAGAACAAAGTTATTTAAAAATTCTCAGTATGTTATCATGAATCATGTAGCACTATTAAACTAATTGCTAAGTAAATTTAAGCAGTATTACAGTAGAATTCAGTAGAATTTATCATCAATCTGAAGAGATCTTTGGTGGTCTCATGCTGCCCCCCACAGATATGTCTCAGAACATTCATTATGCTATAATTACAAAGTCTCTTTGAAGAGGCTAAAAATCCCTAGACTCCTCTCATCAATTATTTTCACCTGTTAATTCATTTTGTGTGAGGTAATAACCTCGGCATAATAACAAATGTGCAAGTACTCCGATTTTGCAATTAAAAGCAGCAGGGCTTCTATTTTGATCATACAGACTGTGACATCCATCATAGAAAACAATTTGGGCCTAGCAGGATGACAGATGCCGCACTGATGGCTCTACTAACTAACTGCCTGTCCTAGAAAAAAAAAATGGTCAGGCTTCAGCCTGCAGCTGCAAGCTATCTGATAGCTTCTGACCAGTCAGCAGGACAAAGCCTGCAGTGACTAAATTACTGAAAGGTAATTTTGCTTCACAAAATGAGGATTTCTGAGCCATAAACGTATGCATTCCAGTGGCTGCTGTAATTTGGAAACAAATAGCCCTTTTCATTTGAAAATGACTGGAATCACTGCCAGTGTTCAGGACGTTTTGTTTCTCAGGCTTTTACATGAAAAATACAATGTAATACTCATTATTTCTGCCCCCATTCACATCTTATTAGATACAGAAGGCAAGGTGGTTATCTCTGCTCTCTTAGGCTAAATCTATACAAGGGAGTCTTTTTTTTTTCCCCCTCCAACCTCTGGACAGGTGCCTAAATAATAGAAGAGTGCTCATTTTTGCCTTTCAGTTTGCATCAAGCCCCAGTGAGCTGTCTCAGAATTGGATCTCACCACCCCAGCTCATCTGAAAGACACCACACCTTAACTCTCATCATACTACTGAGATGAAGCTGATTACCTTCACATCCTAGCTGTGAAAAGAGAATTAGATGCTAATAGATATAGATAAAAGGTTTATGCCCTTGTTTTTAAAATCATAATATTTAGAAAGAGTTCATAAAACACAGTGTGCCTTTTTTTCACTTCAAAATTAAATTATTTGCGATTTTACTCTTGCCTTCATTGAAGTAATGACCATCTTTTTTGAAACATGTGCTATTACTCTATTGCCAACTCTGAAAAGAAAATTATCCAAATGTGAGACTCGGTTTTGGTTAATTGAAAACATAAATATTATCATTATTGCCTTCGATGGGAAAAGATCTTAATAGGAATTAAGAGGCTTTGTGTATCATTGTTTTCCTCCCAAAACTAAATTCAGAGAATAGATTATGGAACATAGGCCACTGAGTACAATAAAAACAAATATGAAATACAAAGAAAAACCATAATAATGGAAATTGCTGTTTTAGGGATTAGTATTCAGATTTCTTCTGTGTGAAAGAGGACAGCAAAGGTGATGAAAATAACAAAATGTTAAGTATAAGATGAACTTTTTCAACTGCAATGTACCTAAAGACAGAAAGATAGTTCTGTTGATGGCATTAGCAGACCATAATGCTTAAGCTTTACACTCTGCCCCCACATTCCTTGCAGACAAACAAAGAAGAGCACTCTCTTTCTTAGGGAAAGTCCACATTTTCTTAGTCCATTGTATCAGACTCATAAGCTCTGTCAGCAAAAACTATGAATAAATATAGAGAGGAAGGGATATATTGGCTGCCAGAGAAACAGGGAGCAAGAAGGAGAATGCTTCTATTTTCAATGCTCCAAACTGGATTCTTTCGAAATCTTTTGAAGGCAGTGGAAGCTAGGCATGACTCCCTCTGATTTTTATTAAGGTAATCCCTTCACGTTCGCTATTAATAAATCCTTTAAACTTGTGCAAAATACCACTGCATGAGGGCAAAAGTCTCTGTGAGCATCCTGGGAAGTTGTGATACACAAGTTCTTTTTATCAGACAGTACAATAAAAAAATCAAATAAAAGAGATACATTAAAACAACTAAATTGCAATTACCCATTTCAGATCTTCTTTAATGGGATGCCAGGAGGACCTGCCCTTTATGCACACACTCTGACTGTAACTAATGCTCAGTAGCCATCAACAAATTATGACTCGTGACAGTTTTGCTGCTGCAGTATTAAGCCCAAAGTCCAATGGAGAAAATATATGGTTTTTATTACAAAATTGTTCTTGTTTACAATTCTAATATCCTCTTCATTATCTACTTTTCCAGACATTTTAGGCAGTTCTGAAGACCTGGGGCAGCACTAGTCCTGTCATAAAGTGAAATTAATGTTGTTAAAGTTGGCCTAGCTGCCCTCTGGGACAGCTGAAGATGTGAAAATATAAGGCTCTGTTTTTAAAATGAAAATGATTAAATGCACAGACACCTTGTTCTTGGAGCAGCTACTAAAACTTTTAATAAAATACATAGACACACACAAACGCGTCTTTTCTTTTCTATCGGTCATCCTTCTCTCCCTCTCTCTTCTCTCAAATCCAAATTTGTTCTAAAAAGACAGCTTTCTTTAAAGACTAATAAACATAAAAATGGCATCATCACTATAAAGAACACATTAGTTTCATGAGTAGTTCACTCAAGAATGACCTGCAACAAAATAAAAAACTGAAGATCTTTCTGCAGTCAACAAGGTAATTAGAAGTGCTCTAACAGGTAGTCCTCAGGAGAATAGACGGGCTTCAGTCAGCTTCCCCAAAACAATTAAGAATGGCCTAGAGGTCCCTGTGGGTGAAGGAGTGTACCCCAGCTTGTACCATTCAGGATTTCAAGAAAGGGTTTCATCCAGGCCAAGTTGGAAGAAACAGAAAGCCGGCAGAGGTTATGCAGAAGCCTTTTAAAGAGAGCCTAGCAAAAGTATCTTGAACAAAATGACTCATGTATCAGGAGAAAATGGCAGGAAATAACTCAGAAGAATTGAGCATGACCTTTGCCTCCCAAGGCCCAAAGAATAGCAGTTAAGATTTCATCTCTGATCTTCCCAACCTTAGTCATTTCATCTGATTAATGTTTTCAGAACAGAGCTTGAAAATTAAGTAACATATCCACTCCATACATGTTCTAATTTTATTATTTTATCTCAATGAGTTTTGTATTTCCACCATTTTCTTTTCTTTTTACTCTTTCTTTCCTTCATTTCTTTTTAATTTATCCTACTTCACAGCATTCAGCTTAGACACAAATGTCTAACTCTAAATGTGATGAAGAAATACAAGTTCTATTCTATTCCTAAATTATTTTTACTGTTTGCTTGGTTTTTTTGTGACTGCTGTTAATGTAGCTTCCTTATAAATATAAAAATTCTTAAGATTAGTCAAAGGCCACTGAGGTTCATAATTGACATACACAACTATAACTATCCCGTTCAGATAATTTCATCAAATGTCTGTTCTGCAAACTTGAATCATTTCAGTCACATATTGTCAAGTAGAATCATATAGAAGTCATGTGGAATCACAAATCAAGATTATATTAAAACCATTTGAAGAATACCACAATATCATTCATTAAGCAGTCCTAAGGATGCGAAACACAGTCATACTTCATGAAATTCTCCTTCTGCTCTTTCTTCAGTCTGTGCCCTTTTCTTCATATTAGTTTAGGTTTTGTTTTCTCTCTTCATTCCATGTTCTGGGCCCCCATTACAGGCAGATAAAGGAAACATTTGCCCACACATAGTAATTCGAAGTACCAACCCCAGGACACTGCTATAATAGCCACCAGTCACCTTTCACTTCTGAATCCTGATACAAAATGTCTAAAATTCCACAATTCCATGTCCTGTCCTTATACTTGAAAGGTTTTCTAACCTTCAGGGGTCACCTAATTAAATTTTAATACCCTTAAGTATAAACACATTCACTGAAACAACTAATACCTTATGAGAGATTAGTTGGCAAGTGGCTTCTAAAAATCTAGCTTTGAGATCATCATAGCAATAACATTATCATTATTGAGAACCCGCTAAGTGGGTCACTATTCTAACTGCTTTACATGTTAGAACTCATTTAAGCATCACAACAGCCCTTTATAAATGAGAAAATCAAGGTACAGAGAGGTTAAGTCATCCAGCTGCTAAGGACTAAACCACAAATTACACCCACATATTGAGGGCCCCAAATCGACATTCTTAGGAAGACAATTAAATTCCATAATTAAATACAATGCTAATAAAAAGAGAGGGGGTCGCCCTATGAGGAAAAGCGCACTTACAGGTCCAAAATTATACTGCTTTCCTCAATCTTTACTAAAAGCCTATAGTGTGACCATAGCGCCACTTAACATTGATCAGGTGATAACAAATACTAGTTATTTACTCCTGTCACAAGACACACAAGACATTTCTCCAGCAAGTCATATAGCATTTTGCTTATTTGGTCCTATTTTGCTATGTCGTCTTTTTCAGAGATAATATGCATCCAATCTCATTATGATACTAGCACTTGTTTGGAAAAGGGTAGAAGAAGTCTTCTGCTTCTGAGAAAGAGACTTTGTTCTCTTCATTTGCAATATGTATCTCATTCACCACCAGTTATAGTTCAGGTGTAAACATATATCTACTATATTATATATGTATTATATAATACATATTATATATAGTATATGTGCTTAATTATGAGGTAAATTGTAAAAACCAAAAGATGGAAAACAGTGCATATTATTAGTAGTTTGCCATGTTCTCATTGTTCACATTGGAAAACAGCATAACTATATAAATTTAGTTGAGTTTTTTTTCATTTTATCTTAAGTTATAAAAAAGAAAGAAAACAATTGCTTCTTACTGTATTCAAATCATTTACGTTTGTGATTATATGTAATCAGAAACCAATATTAGAGATTCCTAGTACTATCCAACAGCTTGCTGGAGGATTCACTTCATATATATTTTCAACATATATATATACACATACATATATGCATATATACATATATAAAATCTTATTCTATCAACAATTAAAAAAATAAATGTTACACATATGAAAACTCAATGAATTTTCGCTAAGAATCAAAAGTGGAATGTTGTATTTGGCAAAACAGTAGCAATGAAGAATGACATCCATGAATTAAAATCCTGTTACTATTTCATGCTAGCTTTCTGACCATGGCAAAGGTTCTTTAATGTCTTTGTGCTTTTATTTTCTAATCAGTCAAATAGGGACAAAAATAATTCCAACTTCTATAAGGTTATTGTGAAGATTAAGTGAGATGCAGCTTGATTTATAACTTGTAAGGTGAGTACTTGTCGTATTGTATAAATATAACAAAAATATTTGTTGATATATTTAGGTTTTCCTTTCCATTGAAGTTGCCTGTTACAACTTTCCTTTAAATTAACAACTTTAAATTTGCAATTTGAATTGCTCTTTATATCAGAAAAATTTTAGTGCATTTTTTTGTAATTTTATTTTTGTATAACAATACAATCAAATATATGTTTAAAATATTTTTTGCATTGACAGAGTTTTCTAGAAAGTCAAAACCAATAGGATCTAGTTAGACAGATATAGATGTAGAGAGATATAGTTACAGATATATGAGAGGGCATTTATTAGAGAATTAGCTCATATGTTTATGGAGTCTAAAATTTTTACAGCAGGCAATCTACAAGCTGGAGACCGTGGGATGCTGGTAATATGTGTCAATTCAAGTCCAAAGGGCAAAGAACTTGGTGTAATTCTCATTCAGAGGCTGAAGGCCTGAAAAAACTAGGCAGGACACTGGTGTAAATCTAGAATTTAAAGGCCAAAGAGCCTGGAGTTCTTATCTTCAAGGGTAGGAGAAGAGTATCTCAGTTTCAGGAGAGAGAGCAAGAGAAGAAAGTGTCTTCTCTCTGCCTTTTTGTTTTATCTGTGCTCCCCAACTAAATGGAGGGTGCTCATCCAAATACAGGGCAGAACTTTAGTCCAATGACTTACACACAAATCTCTGGAAACATCCTTATGTACATGTCCAGAAGTAATGCTTTACTAGTTCTCTAAGTATTCCTTAATCCAGGCATATTGACATCTAAAATTAACCATCTCATTTTCTTTTCTTCCATACATACCACCTTAACCATTTTATTAGTCTTTTGCTTTCCCCTGTATTGAGGAAGAACTTTTAAACATCATCTCTATGTAACTGATACAAATTTCTTCAAGACTAATGTCTATGGTTTGAATGTCCCCTCCAAAACTCATGTTGAAATATAATTGCCATTGTGATGATATTAAGAAATTGAATTTTTAGAAGGTGACTAAGCCATGAGAGCTTTGTTCTTATGCATGAATTAATGCCCCTATCACAGCAATGGGCTACTTATTGTAGGAGTGGGATTTTTACAAAAAGATGAAGTTCAGTTCCCATTTCTCCATCTATGAGCCTGCACTCATTTGTCTTTTCACCATCAGATAAGGCAACACAAAGACCCTTGCCAGATGCTGGTGCCTTGCTCTTGGACTTCCCAAACTCCAGAAATATAAGTGAGACATATTTCTATTCTTTATTACTTATCCAGTCTGTGGTATTCTGTT
This sequence comes from Tarsius wallacei, assembly GCA_963574415.1. Lineage (NCBI taxonomy): Eukaryota > Metazoa > Chordata > Mammalia > Primates > Tarsiidae > Tarsius > Tarsius wallacei. The sequence continues at coordinate 1,099 of CAUYQG010215302.1, read as the reverse complement.
ACAGCAACAGAAAACAAACTAAGACACTAACCAAGAAAAAAGGAGAAAAATAAAAGACTTGAATTTAAAAAGATGAGGAACGAAAGTGAAATTATTACTACCAATCATGCAGAAATATTATAAGTAACTTCATGCCAACAAATTAGATAATCTAAGTCAATAAACAAATTCCTAAAAATACACAACTATTGTAACTAGCTCAAGAAGAAGTTAAAAATCTGAATAGACCTATAACAAATACAAATATTGAATCAGTAATTTAAAAAATATCCAACAACAAAAATTCCAGGATAAAATGATTTCACTGGTTAATTCTAACATGCACTTGAAGATGGATCAATACATATACTTTACAACTTCTTCCAAGAAAATGAATAGGAGCAAACACTGTGAGGCCAGTATTACTCTGGCGCCAAAACCACATAATCACAAGAAAAAAAAATCACAATATAATAAAACAAGAGACCAATATTTCTTAAGAACAAACATCTTTAAAAATATTTAACAAAATACTACCAATCTTACTATCTAGCAATATATAAAAAAGAATTATGTACCTGACCAAATGAGATTTATTCCTAGAATGCATGGTTGGTTCTGTGTATGAATATCAATCCATATACTGTGCTAATAGAGAAAAGTTCAAAAAACACATGATAAGGTCACCTCAATAGATGCATAAAAATTTTTTAACAAAATTCAACAGACTCTCATGATAAAACATTCAACAAACTAGGAATAGAAGAGAACCAATTCAACCAGACAAATAGCAGCTTATGAAAAACCGATACTTACCCCATAATTAATGGTGAAACTAAACATATTTCCCCTAAGATCAGAAACAAGACAAGGATGTCCACCCTCATCATTTCTATTCATATTGTACTGTAAATTTTAGTCAAATAAATAAATATGAAAAGAAAAAAGAGACACTCATACTGGAAATAAAGAAGTAGAATTTTCCCAGCACCATTTACTGAATAGTTTCTCCTCTCCCCTATTTGGGGATTTTCAAAATAATCTTTCTGTCATTTATATCTAATTTAATTCTGTGTGGTCAGAGAATGTAATCTGTATTATTTCAGAATTTTTAAATGTT
>CAUYQG010215298.1:0-24009 GCA_963574415.1 Tarsius wallacei | reverse complement strand
AAGAAACCATCAAGAGAGCAGGGAGACAGCCCAGAGACTGGGAAAAAATATTTGCCAACTGTATGTCTGACAAAGGCCTAACATCTAGGATCTACAAGGATCCTTTTCACAATGTGCTGAAAAGAAAAAAACAAACAGCCCCATTACAAAGTGAGCAAAAGATATGAACAGACAGTTTTCAAAAGAAAACAATCGAGCAGCCAACAGATACATGAAAAAATGTTCAGCCTCACTAGTCATCAAAGAAATTCAAATTAAAACTACACTGAGATACCACCTAACTCAAGTCAGAATGGCCATCATCAATAACTCAAAAAATAACAGATGCTGGAGAGGATGTGGGGAAAAGGGAACACTTCTACACTGTTTGTGGGAGTGTAAACTAGTACAGCCTCTATGGAAAACAGTGTGGCAATTCCTAAAAGTTCTAAAAATTGACCTTCCATATGTCCCTGCAATCCCCCTACCTGGAATATACCTGGAAGAACTCAAGTCACTCTATAAAAAAAGATACCTGCACATGTATATTTATTGTAGCATTGTTCACAATAGCAAGTACATGGAACCAACCATGCTGCCCATCAAAAGAGGACTGGATAAAAAAAATGTGGTACACATACACAATGGAATATTATGCAGCCATTAACATGAACAAAATCATGAACTTCGCAGCAACCTAGATGGACTTAGAGTCTATAATACTGAGTGATCTTTCACAGAAACAAAGAACTGAGTATTACATGTTCTCACTCATAAGTGGACCTTGAACAACTATCATAATAGTATAAGAAAAGGATTGGCAGTAGCGGGAAACTGCAGAGGTGGGGGGGCAGGGATGTGGGATTGGCAGTAGTGGGAATCTGCCTGGGGAAGGGGGGCACACCTCATCAAAAAGGGTACCTGCATAATAAATATTTGTATACCTAACCCTGAATTGTACCTCACAATTTTAAAATTAAAAAAAACAACTTTTCATTTGTTGAAGATCTTCTTCAATGATTTAATTATTTTCCTCATTTCTGTGTTTATTCTTATTTACATAGGTGTGTTCCAACTACCATAATACCAAATTGCTCACCTTTTCTTTTTTTTCTGTCAAGCAGAAATTCTCTTGACCAAAATATACCATCACCACAAACCCATCTCTTGTATTTTCTTTGAAGAGCATCTGGATTTACATTGAGCTTACACAAAAGAGATTTTGTTTGACAACCAAAGACCCAAAGGCATAGTTATACATCAAATGATTCACCAAAGAAAGATATACCATTACTACTAAGCCTTGATACTATTATGTTTCAGTGGTAGTTTCAGCACCATTTGGGCTCTTGGCTTATGGTTAAAACTCTTTTTTCCTCTTTCACCATATCCCCTTCCCTGTCCCATATTCTATCAACAAAAGTACATAAATATTCATTGATTCCTAAATGTAGTCAGCTTGAGTTGAAAAACAAATGCATGAGAGTTCCCCAAATAAGAGCTTTAGATTTGACGAGGAAAAAAAGTGATATGGCTTACTGAAAGTTAAATAAAGTTGAGGAAATTGTGAAAATGGATATTCCAAAAGATATTGAAATAAAAATCCACAAATATTTGCTCTATTAAATCTTCCTCTAGCAACAATTCCTATATACCTACTTGTTCAGTTGCATAAGTAAGTATATATATAAGCAAGGATATTAATTGGAGCATTATATTAGGGACATTTGAAGGTAACAAGCACTCATCCTTTGGGGGATAATTAAATAAACTAGGATATACCTATATAAATGACATAGTCATAAAATAGTATAAAGTAGATTTCCATGTCCAATAACAAAAAAGGTCCATGAGGCAATGTCAAAATTTAAAAAGCAAGTTGCAAACATTAAGTGAAGACATAATCCCATTTTTTATAATTCATGCTTTATATCCAGGATGGTGCCAGTGGTTTTAAATTATTCAGTAAAGATGAAGATGTTTTATAAATGTAAAAGATTCTTAAAATTTATTGGAGGTTTAGTGGTTTGAGCGTTTCAACTGTTGATGTACACACACAGATTCTGAAGTTTAAAATGTACCCCACAATTTTAAATAAAAATTAAAAGAGAAAAAAAATGTTAATCTTGAAAATGTTAATTGTAGTTATTTTAGGTAAGTGGAAGATTGCAGAGTAGGAATCAAGAGACATGATATTTTAAAAACTCTAGTGATCAAATGCATTTAACCAATAAGGAATACTATACAAAAAGTAACAATCTCTAAACAGAGCTAACTACACTAACTCTTCTATTGATGACCCAGGCACTGTATTCTCCTCTATCTCTTCCCACCTTGCAGCATTGTTTTCCTTCCCTGACTTAAGGTGGCTCAGCCTGTAATCCTGCGCTTTGGGAGGCTGAGGTGAGTGGATTGCCTGAGTCCACGGGTTCGAGACCCGCCTGGGCAACATGGCGAGACTTCATCTCTACAATAAATCAAAAAATTAGCCGGGCGTGGTAGCGCGTGCCTGTAGTTCCAGCTACTTGGAAGGCTGAGGTGGAAGGATCGCCGGAGCCCAGCAGGTCAAGGCTGCGGTGGCCAGGAGCGGCCACTGCACTCCAGTCTGGGCGACAGAGTGAGACTCCAACTCAAACCATACATTTTAAGTCAAATACATAGAATGCAGGGTAGGTGTTATTGAACTGCAATTTGAATTCTAAGTGGAGTTATGCATTTGATGAATTATAGGAGAGATAATGCATCTGAATTCTTTGAAACTGCCTTCTGTATGTTGAATGGAGAAGTGTAGGACATATGAGATCATCGGATTCATGGCAGCAATAACTTAGATCCAAGCTTTGTTTTGCCCCTAAAGAGGTGATGTTATCCATATCGGCTAGAGTCTATTAACGTGGTTTAATAACCCCGTGTTAAACCATTTCCAGAAACAGCAGCTGTTTCTTCCAATATGCTTCTCCCTTGTTGTCCCTAAATATATGTTTGTGTATACATTGGTCCCTATTCTTTGATATAATTTAAGATGGACAAAAGTGTTTTATAAAAATAAAAGATTACATTCAGAAGTTATTTTAAGGCTTAATATTTTGAACATGATTTAAACTATAGGTGCTTAGTGTTTTCAGTGGCTTAATGTAATAAAACCCACCTGTTATTTTTGGCTGCTTTATTTAGACCATCTGCTCCACAAAGAATGAAAAACTCAACAGTGGATGGAAGAATTGTCTATTCCTCATGTGTCAATAATTTATTTATTCTCTCTCTCAAAGCCCTCGGGTCATTGCAAAACTGTTTATTCATTTTCCAACAAAAGGGAAAGCCAATATTTGGTGTTTGGATTTATTAAAAATGATTATGAGAATTATTTTTATGATAATTCATATTCCTGTTTTCCCCTGTGTTAAAAAAGCTTGCCAATTGCATTTATTTTAAGGACCCTGATTCTCTGTTCCTTCTGTGGCAGGTTGAGTATCTGCTGTAGAGGTATTTTTGGTGACTATTTACGAATCATATATCATCCACAGTTCAGGTAGTTATGTGAGCATCACATCATCTCACTCCTAAATTAAGATGGAATCCTCAATAGAGATGATAATTAGAACATCAGACACTTTGGTGACCAACTACTTCCATTTGAATGGAGTGGTTTTGCAGGCCTTATCTTCATCTATTTGCAACATAGGACACAGGACCTTCACTTGTCTACGACCTTATTCTCTCTAGGGTTCACTCATATCTTTGTTCATCTCTAATAATAATAACAACAACAATAACAGCTAGTATTAAACCAAGTAATTATAAGGTTCTAAATACTATATAAATACACTGTATATGTACTGCTCATCTTTTTATTTATTGCCTCTTTAATCTCATATTGGGCTTTCTACAAAACTTACTCATGAGTCTTTTCTTCTCTTTATTTATTCATTTTCTCAGTATGAGCACTGCCCTTATTATGATTCTAGCTACCACCTCTTTGTGGGTGGTGACTAACTGCACTCCTAGCCAATGAACTTGAACCTGATTTCCAGTTTCTTGCTTTGAGCACACTATGGGGTGTCTTAGGATTACCAAAGTGGAACAGGAGTTAATATTTTTAATATTTAACATACTAAGTGTTAGGCAGTTGTTGGGCATTTAATGAGTCAGTTTGTTTAATCTTCACATATTTTATTCTCAGTTTAGACTGGGAAGTTTTTAGTTTGAATAATTTAATAATTTTCAAGAAATCACTGTTAGTTAAAAATCAAGTTGTGAGACCCATAGACTTTAATAGCATTTCATGTAAGTTTCAAATATAACACTGTCTTCACATCATGGACTAACCACCTTTCAAAGCATTTGAGGATATCATCCATGTATTGCAAGGTATTCTTTTTAATTTTCTCTTTATTTATCTCCTCTCCACCCCTCTGCTTTGACCCTGATCCAAATCCTCGGTAACCTCACCCCTAAATCATACCAGTTACCTCTTTCCGTGTTTTCCATTTCCAACACTTCCTACATTAAACTGCCCAATTTTTTTTTTCCTGAAGCTATTTTCCGACTGTCATTTCTTGGCTAAAGAATTTATAACATCACTCATAATCTATCCATGAAGGCCAAATTATATATTCAGGGTTTTTCTTCAACTTGCTGTAAACTTCCTGTCAAAAGTGCTTGTTGTTTTATAAATCCATTTCACTCACAATTGTTTTACTGGGTCTTTGACACTCTTTCCCTACTTCCAGGAATTTTTTCTTCCTTTTCTTGGTCAATTCTATCTTCCATTGGTTCCAAGGTTTCAATCAAGTTCTTTCCTTCCAGGAAAGCCATTTTGCCTCTCTACAGTCCACTAGAATCACTTCTCTATAAATTCTGCAGTGTTTGCAGTATATACATGTCTTTTTCTATTGCCCTATATTTGTCTTTCATCATTTGACTCTTCTTTTATTATACAGGGATCTTTTGAAGACAGAGGTCCACTGTGCTACTTTTATAAACCTGGTTCACAGTATATCCACAATACACCATGACTGACATAAACTATGTTCTAGAAGTGACCATCACCCTGCCACACAAATTCCATAACCTCCCTGAATATCTTTCCTACAGTCTCTTTGTCTCACAGATGGATTGTTCTTCCCACCTTTGATATTGCATATTTCCAATAGGAAAAAATAAACACTGTTTATTTAGTGCTTATCTGTTTAATATCTAATACAGGGTCATACAAAAAGAGAACTGGATGCCACCCTCCATCAGAACCTGCCTATGGTAAATTTGAAAATGCAGTGCTTGTTGTTTAGAGGGTGAAGAAAGGCAGAGATAGAGAAAGAGAGATGAGGTGAACCCTGATGTAACACTAGGTTTCTTATGTATAGTTATGATTCTCTTTTTTTCCAGGCATGCTTAGAAAGTACCAGTTGAAGAATTTTAGAAGTCCTCTCTATCTCTGAAATGTGATCTCTTTTGAAACAGGCCAAAACGATTCTGAAAAGCAGAGAAGGTATGATTTACTTCAAGTCCTTCTTCGACTGAAACTAACACTTGAACTATCTCCAAGAGAGTGACCTCTGCAGAGATATTTATCATACCCTGATGAAGATGGATAATGTGACAATAAAAAAGGCAAATGGCTGGGAATTCAGAGCTCAGATGTCCTGGTGACTCTTGAGTAGCAAGCCAGGCTACTCAATTCATGGTGATATAAGACCACAGCACAGTACTTCTGATGAGATTTAGTTTCTCAGCAAGAACATGCATTGTACCTAGGAAGCACTGGTTTCCTTTCCAATATTTTAAAATACATTGGCATCATTAGTGCAAGGCCATTTAAAGGTCTATAGAACTCCAATAGAAAAATCAATGACCAGTATAGGATAATACTAAGGTCACATTAAAAAGGGCATAAAATGATCAGATAATTCCCAGAGATTTGCTGTGTGATTTCCAATGGGGCATCTAATAGAAGAGTGATTAAGAAGAATTTAAAATGATCAGCAATGCTTTTGCTTTGTTTGCACATCAAAATTGAATCCACATTTTTGGCATGCCAAAAATATAATCTAAATTACATGGTGATATAGAAAAATAGTGATACAGAATACACCCTCCAAAAAATAACAAATATTACCACTTTACCTTGTTTAATCCACTGACAAATTCTGGAATATAGGTATTTGTATCCTCATTTTACAGATAAGAATATTAGGCCCTAGAAAGATTAAATAACTTGCTCAAAGTCAAAGTTATGAAAAGACAGAGCTGAAATTCAAAAAAGTCTCAAAACTAATTCACTTTTTTCACTTCCCTATTCGAGGTTTTGAGACATCCTAGAGTAAATAAGTCCATTCTATATTGTTTAGACCAAGGTTTGCTACACTCATTTAAGCCAATAAATCTGTTGTTCATGGAATGGTTTCTAAAAACTCAGTGCACTAATGTTCTGTAATACATATTTTGGGGAGTGAGGCCCTGGGAAGATGAGTAGTTGGGGACATCAGATCACCAAATTTAAAGAAACCGCTGAATAGTTGATTGCAATGTGTGGCCAGGCATGAGCACACAAGTCAGAGTGCATGTTTTAGTGCTATAGATTTTTAAAAGGGTCAAATTCATCTTGGCTTTTAAATTAGAAGTACAGAGCCATCTGACCAAAAAGTAACCCTGAAGGAATTATCAGCAAAATCAACAAATCATTTGCTGGTCTTATTTAGGATTCTGATTAACTCAAGCAAGAAAAAGTGTGGGTGATACTTTGCTTCTCCAAGAATGGTCTATACCTAAGGCAGTTTCAACCATTAATTTTTTCAACATTAAGTATTTGCAAAACAGTCAATGGTACTGCGTCTCCCCTAAATGGAAACTACAGCTCTGAATCATTTCTCCTAACAATCTAGATGACCCATTTGTAAACTGCTTATTCCTATTGAAATCTGTGGTTCATAGAAGGCCAAAAAAGTTCCATGTAAGCAATTTCATGGAAGCATTTAGACATAGTCATAATGAAATAGATAATTATACGTGTCCTTAAAAACTAGCCATTTATTTCAAGATTTTCAAATAAAAAATAAGTGTTTCTCTTTCTACCTTTGATCCCACCTCATATCTGATCCATGAGAAAGAGAAGTGAGGTGGGGGAAGTGAGTCTGCAATTAGGTAAGGTTTTATTATAAATATTATTGATACTTTAAAATAGTCACTTTTTATTTGAACACAGTGACATGACAAATGTCCTTCAAATCAAAATTTCCTTGACAAAAAAAGGAAATTAATTAAGATAACTTAACTTCCCTTGGTGCAATGACTACATCTTATTTGTTTTATATTTCAAGAACCTAGCACATGTTCTCACACTATATAAGATCAATAAGTAAAACCACTGCCACATCCAGTAAAATCAAACCATAACCCTGGAGATGATGTTGGGGTATGTGGGTGTAGTTGTTCTGTGGGTTCTTGATTTTGCCATGAGAAAGGATTCAAGAACAAATCGTAAACAGCATCAAAGTATAGTTTATTATGTTTAATTATATTTCAATATTTATTATTGAAAACACATTCAAGGGAAAACAAGTGTGTCTTAGAGAAAAAGACACTTCCTTGCCTATAACAAAAAGTTTTATATAAGTCCACAGTAATGATTAAGCAAACTATTCCGCAAGCTAAGAGTGGAAGGTTGCAGGTATTTGATCACAGATTTTGATTACTATCTCTCAGCCTTTTAAGTTTATATGAGTCACAAGAAGCCTCTCAGTAATGGAAGGTTACTGTCTAACTATATTTGGCCTTTTCTTATAACATCATGCCTCTGCACTTTGAGTAATTTTTTACTGTATTTGTGATTTACTGTACTGGTAGTTCCACATTTCAACCCGCAAGATGATCAATTCTGATACAACTGGCCGGTTGTGTGAAGGTCATGAAAGTGTAGGGTATTGTCTTCCGGACATAGACTGTTTTCCTCTACACCTGGTTTCTTCAGGCCCCCTCCTTCTGTCCAAGGCTGGTCTCTGTAGGGTATGCATATTTCAGTAACAAGTCATGGGATGCAGGTAACCAAGCAAAGTTGAAAACAATGTAGCTGTCATGCTTAATTGTACACACTGGAAAATTTGACTGCTTCACCCACCTGCCGTCATCAGTGCCTCCCATAAGTTTTTTTGTTTTGTTTTGTTTTTTGAGTTGGAGTCTCACTCTGTGGCCAAGACTGGAGTGCAGGGGCACGCTCACAGTCACCGCAGCCTCGACCTGCTGGGCTTAAGTAATCCTTCTGCCTCAGCCTTCCCTGTAAGTTCTAATACACCAATGTCTTTCCCTGCTGAACCTCTGGGTGACTTCTTTGGAGTAGGTAAACAGTACACCCACCCAAGCCCTCTCAGATTTGGGGTTACTGTGTTACAGAAAGTTACTTGAACTCTTAACCACTCTGTTCCTTGGTAATCTAAATTACCTGCCTAAGAAAGCTTACCCAATGGCATCTAAGCTACGTGGTACGCTAGCTATGCCTGCCACAAAACCTGGCCATGGATAAAGACTCTCTATTTGAAAGGGAAATTAGACCCTTGTATCTTCGGTTCAAATCCTCTGACTACATTCTTCCCTTGGAGATTCCTCACTTTTTCTGCTATTAAAACTTTCCAGGTCTGTGGTCACATTACTTCTTTATCTTCCAATCTTTATCTTTTTATAGCACAACTTGAAAGAGGCTCGATATTTAAAGAAGACTTTTACTTAAAGGCTATAGATTTTTTTAATGGTAAGAGATCCAGAGATAAATATATAACTTAGTACAAAGTATGACTTCCTCATTTTCATTTTGGAAACATCTTCAGATATTTTGTGCTTATCTCTTAACCTGCTTCTGTAACATAAAAGCCATATTTCTTCACTATGACAAGCTAAAGTGTCAATTTCTAGATTCCTTAAGACCCAATAAAAGAAAATTAAAAGTCTTGTTCTCAACTAGGGCCTGCTTGACCATAATTTTTACAGCTGTTGGAAATATTAATTTCCCAAAGACCCTAGAAGAGTATACCGTACACAGCAAGAACTCAATATATCGGGTTGGCTGACTCATGGATATCCTTGGGTTAAACTACAAAAACCTAAAGACAGTAACTTAACTGAGAACAATGTATTCAACCTGGAGTCCAGTTTTCAGGAATTCTGGCTCTTGGCCTGCCTACAGCAAGTATATCTACCTGAGTATTTCCACCTCTCTGTAACTATTCTCCAAACACTCTCCTAAGAAGCACACTACCTGCAGGTTGGCAGATTCTGAATTTGAGGATGTTTTGACAACATTTAAAACTCTTGAGGCATTGTTTGCAAAAGTGATTTAGCAGAAAATGCCAATAAACAATTTACAGGAAGTTTTTTCTTTCTCTTAAACAAGGAAAATGCATTGGTTTCAGTTACAATTTCCATAGATCCAATGTTTAAGAGTATATCTTTACAAACGCTCATGCAATAAATAATAATGCAGAGTATATTAATGAACTCTTTTAGACTATTTATTATTTCCTCATATTAAAAAGAGTATTTTGAAGTAATTATTATCCTTTGAGCTATGACTTTTCAGTCCTTTATAAGAATTAGCATTTAAAAATATATGCATAGAATTGAGAATTTTTTTATAATGATAATGCATAAATACAAATGTGTATGAAACTAATGAAGAAACCCAGTACAGTAGGTGGTAGCAAAGCTATTTGCCAAAATATATTCCATACTATACCTGCTTTCCAGAATTTTTTACATGTTTGCTATGTTTCATTAAAAGAACTCTTTGACATTCAAAAATATAAATGTATATATATATATATATACATATATACATATATATATTTTGCAAGATCCTGAGAAGAATTTGAGGGATCAAAGGATTGTAGATTCTTAAATGGAAAAGTGAGATTTCTTCAAGAGGAAGGCTCAATGGAGAAAAGTAGAAAATTGTTAAGTAACTCTGTCAAGGTCAATGTCAACTTCAGTTACTGGCTATATATTTTACAGTAAACACTGCTCAAGTTAATGTTGCTCATGATGGTTAAATGGAGGTGTTCAATTATCCCCTTTCCTGCTTCATTTGGTGGCAATAACAAAAGAGAAGATTGTGCATGCACTCTGGTTTATTCTTCTTTTGTCTCTCTCATGCCTTTTGTTTTCTCTTTCAGTCTTATGTTTGAAAATGAAGGGTCCATCAAAATCATATTTGTGAGTTGTTGCAAAGAAGCCTCAAACCCTACCTGTCTGTTCCTATCGCATTTATTTTTTCTTCACCCACTCAGGCTTTGGGGTAAGGAACTTCTTTCCTTGGGACTCTTCTCTTGTCCTTTAAACTCAGTATTATTCTTCATTTATGATTTAGCCTGCATATAACACAAGCAGCTTTAAAATGGGTACAGATATTCCTAAGCTACCAAAGATCCACTCTCTGATGCTGAGTAGTTCTAGAAGACTTGACAAGCCTTGCCTATGGCCATTTCTCTTTCCTGGATCCAGTCCCTGAGGCTAAACTATTTAGTAAGTCTTCCCTATTTGTATAACCATCCCATGCTGAAGAGTTGTAAAGCAGGCGTTTCTTTGGAAGTCGCTTTGGATTCCCCAGGAGAAGTCTAGGATCCCAGAGTTCCTGGTGTGCCTGGCAAGAGGGAATCTGAGTGCTGAACAGTAGGTGATAAACCCAGGCATTTCTGGAAAAGGTGGAAGAATGAATATTAGCTATACTTCTCTCCCTTTTGGTAATTCCCAAGAGATATGTCTGTCCAAAGCAGCTTAGTATCTGATCAGGCCGTATTTCAGGGATAACTAATAGATAATACTCAATGTATTTTGAAGACTTCTGTGTTCTTAATCACTGGCTTACCAGTAGCAATTCTGTCGCTTGTTTTTGCTACTTTTCTATTCTCTCCTCTAAGTCAGGTCTCCAGGTTTATTGGTACAGAAACTACAGGCTCCTGAAGTGACAGAGTCCTACCCTTTACACTCACTTCCTTTCCTTTTTGCTCCTGTTGCCTAGTGAGAAATCTTTTCTCTATATAAATTTTTGGTCTCCAATTTTCCATGGCAGTTTAGGGTAGTGAAGATGGCTTTCTACCATCACCCAGTGTTACTAGGACACTGCAGTTCACTGCTAGTGATTCTGTTTGTGGGCTGACCCCTTCTGGGGAGGACTTTCATGCCACAGTTTCACTAAAATTAACCCTCCCCCCTAACTGCTGGCTCTTTTTGGGGTTACTTATGGAAGGGCATTTTCTCAGCTTGAAAATTTCACAATAGCTATTAGAGTGGTGGTTGATAGAACTATCATTCCAGTAACTAAATGTGTGTGTTCCAAGTCGAGCTCCTGATTATAATATAGGATCTTTGACTTTTCTGTAAACAATGTGGCCCAGAAAAGCAATGTAATACATACATTTTTAGCTGTATTACTATCGGGCTTTCTTAGTCTTCCATCACGCATTGAATATTACTCTATGTGGATCACAGAAGAATCGATACCTTATGAAAAGATTAAAATGGGAAAAAACACATATACTCTTTACAGATGGATCACAGAAAGATTGACATTTTGTGCAAAAAGTACCAAAGAAAACACAGCCCATGAGGAGTTTTTCATCATATATAGAGAGAAAAAAAGAGATTAATCAATAAGGCTATGTAGTTATTGACCTGTGAGCACTTGGCTAAAGAAAATACTCCTCTGATAAATCTAGAATAAGAGCCGAACATCACAAATGAGAAGTCCAACAAATAATCAATCAAGTTCCGTCTGTATGTTGAGATGCCCAGAGGTGAGTGGGTAGCACAGGCCATGGGCATGCCTGCAGCTTGCCCTCACCCTGAAGTCTGCCTGCTCAAGTTTTTCTGCCGCGATCATTCTCCTGACAAGTGAATCCGTTTTCAGGAGCCTGCCCTATTTTACAAATAGCTGAGATATTTTGATACTATCTTCAGGAGCCCTGAAACCTTAGCCCTGGGAAGACCCCAAAGCAGTGAACACTGCCTGAGCTCATTGATAGCTGGTAGCCCTCTTCACCGACACTTTGAGCTCTCTTTCTCTCCTAGGACAGGTTACAGAGCTTTGTACCCTGGTCACCAGAGTATTTTTGCTCCCTCACTTTCCTACTAAAACCTTTTCTGATGCTCCAGCTCAGGATTGCCTTGAACTTGGTAGAGGGCAAGAGACGTGTATAAAATGTTTACTCTTTAGGTTCTATAATGGACTCACTATAATTGACAGGATGTTTTAACCAAGAAGAAGCATTCAGTCTGGTAAATTGCCATATGTTTATCTTAGCTATTGTCCCTTGGAATCATTAGTGATTGAATCCTCTGTGTATTTGCAGTTGTGTGGTGCAGGGAGAGCTTAGTCTTATTGGCTATTGATTAACCTGTGCTATTGTGGCTTATTGTTGGTAAATAACAGGTGGGACTTAGAAAAACACAAAATGACTAAATTCTGAGGAAGTGGTACACAGAGTAAGAAAAAAAAAAGCTAAAAATTAGGCCTTGAAGTTTTCCTAGAGGAAATGAGTTCTGAATCAGGAAAAAAATAACATATGCTTTTACTTAAATAGCCCACTGCAACATACAGGAGACCAATCCAAACACCAGTAGGCAGAAATTGCATAGAAATAGATAAACAGGACTTTTCAATCTTAGTCTTAAAATTGACTTTCAAATGTTGTTAAATCATTAGTTATGTTAGCTTAGAACCGAATGAGCTATTAAGAATGTGTAAATTGCAAATTAAAACACAAGAAAGATTTGAAATTGGCAATGTCTTCTTTTGGATTAAATACCTGTTTTACGTTTTTAGAAGAGGAAGAATAATGCGATATTTGATTTAATGCAAATGATGTCTTTGAAATGTAACTAGCATTTGATATGAATAGACATTTACAATGAGAGGCAAACTAACTTAATGTGGTAATTCAGAACAAGGAAAAGTCAATTTCTAGCAAATTGTCTTGTCATTTAATCTAACAAATTGATACAAAGTATTTAATATAGAAAAATGGCTATGTCTTGGGACAGTATACAATCTTATTCCAGATATACGCTGTATGTGTTATAAACAGCTTGATGCAGTCTACCAGAAACACTCTAAATATGTAAAAGAAGTGTCACCAAATAGCTGGCATGTGATAAAGTTTATTTTTAAATCCAGTATCTGTCTATATCAGAGCTGAACTCACCCTATAGTACATGGTCTTGATCCCATCTTTACATTTTCTATCAAGTGTGGTCTAGAATTTGTTCTGGGACCATTCACTGCATGTCTGTGACCATTCACTGCATTCAGAATAAAATCCAAAGGGCTTCTCCAGCCCTTCAAAAGTCTTCCCAATGTATGCCTTATCCAACTCCCATTACAATCAGTAAGACCCCAGTGCTCAGTTAGACAAGCTGACTTCACACCCTCCAATTTGAAATATCCAGGTCCTGGCTCAGCTTGTTTGTTCTGCTTGGCCATTTTTAGCATTGCTCTTCAATATCTGCCACTCAAAAGTTTCCTCTTTTCTCATGACCAAATTCCAAATCCATTTGCTCTAAATAGCCTTTGCCCCGAACATCTTAGTCAGAAAGAATATTTCCTTCTCTCCTGTTACCCCCCCAAAACTGTTACTCTGTTCAATAACTAACATGTTCCGTCAAGCTCCAGGTGCTCTGGCTTTTACCTCCTAAGGCAAAGAATAGTTGTTGATGCATAGTAGGCATTCACTTAATATATATTCACTGCAGCTGGGCTCGGTGGCTTAGCCTGTAATCCCACGCTTTGGGAGGCTGAGGTGAGTGGATTGCCTGAGTCCACGGGTTCGAGACCTACCTGGGCAACTTGGCGAGACCTCATCTCTAAAAAAAAAATTAAAAAAAAAAAAATTAAGCCAGGCTCGGTGGCTCAGCCTGTAATCCCGCGCCTTTGGGAGGCTGAGGTGAGTTGATTGCCTGAGCCCGCGGGTTCGAGACCCGCCTGGGCAAGCGAGACCTCATCTGTACAATAAATCAAAAAATTACCCGGGCGTGGTAGCGCGCGCCTGTAGTTCCAGCTACTTGGAAGGCTGAGGCGGAAGGATCGCCGGAGCTCAGCAGGTCGAGGCTGCGGTGGCCGGGAGCGGCCACTGCACTCCAGTCGGGGCGACAGAGTGAGACTCCAACTCAAAAAAAAAAAAAAAATTAATCGGGCGTGGTAGTGTGCCCCTGTAGTTCCAGCTACTTGGAAGGCTGAGGCGGAAGGATCACTGGAGTCCAGCAGGTGAGGCTGCGGTGGCCGGGAGCATGCCACTGCTCTCCAGCCTGGGTGACAGAGTGAGACTTCAACTCAAAAACAAACAAACAAACAAACAAAACAAACAAAAAACCCAAAATATTTATTCACTGCCTAGCTCAGTATTGACTGCCTAGTCAGGTCCCAATATTCTTTGACCTAATCACAAAACTAGTCACCTAATAGGCCACATGACTTTGTCTTGTCCTCACCACATTGCTGTCAGAATGATCTCTCCAAAACAGAAACTTGAACATGAAGTGCTAGTTTAAAAACTGCAATAATCTCTCGCTCAGAGTTTAAATTCCACAGGCTTTAATGACATGAAAAGCTCCTCTAATTTGTCCCTCCTTCTCCACCTGATTGTCTACACCTTCCTATCATATGCCTTCTGCCCTAGTTGCACCAAAGATTTGCATCTTATACAAATGATGAATTACTGAAGGCCTAAGTAATTCAAAACTGTAATTCAAAAATTTAAAATGTTTCCATGTGAATAAATCTAAACTTGGCGAGGCATTTTGGAGCAGGTGGATTTTTACCACTAGAAGTTGTTTTTTATTTCATGTTCTTCTATCCAGCATTGCCTCTATTATTATTTCACACCACACATTCTCTTAGATTTACAGAAGAACACAGGGGAGTGGATTTTTGGACTTCCTCATGATATGTAATATTTTATTGCATTTAAATCCTGTTTCAAAGTTATAGATTTTGAGGCATTATCTCAGGTCTAAATTTTAGCCTTAGACCTAGCAGCAGTATTTAATGAGGACTTCATTTATGTTGTTAAAGGGCATAAGGAAATAAGTTAAATTATAGAGTGGTGAAAGCTAAGATTACAGGATGAAAGTCACCAAAAGCATTCACGGACTTTTGAATGCTTGTAAAATTCATGTGATGAGACACAGGGCAGGAGATACTTCTGTTTACTAGCTAAAGTAGCCACATGATAATAAGAGAAACTGTAAGCTCATCATTGTTGAAGTTAATCATCCTTTAAGTTTAGGGTATATTTTACATTTCAAATTTGTGCATTAATTCACAGTTTATTAATGATTTTTGTGCTTTGCTATTTTAAATTTACATGACTGGATATATATAAAATAAAGTGGCATGGTATCTATCGTTCCCCAAACCTACCCAATGGTTTCTTTCCATGATGTGATGCTGTTCTCTTCTGCCTAGAATCTCATCCAAGCTCTTTTTCTCATTACGCCACAACCCATTCACATTTCCTTATCTAATTCATTCTACACTTCCATGTCATAACCATTGGTTGTTCTTGTACTGTGTTGCCCTGCATATAACTCTGTAATTGGTCTTACACCCATGGACTAAGGGCAGTTTTATTCATTTATTCTTGTGATCTCAGTAGTCAACATAGTGCTTGGCACATATGTATTCAAGTAATATATGAAAATAGTCTAAGACTCATGTTGTAGTTATTTTGTGCTTGTTTGTTTAGTTACCCTAAAATTGATCTTTCTGGAAAAGATGAACTGGGTACCACCCTAAGTATATAATACAAAGCTTTGTACATAATCTATACTCAATCTGTAGATGTTTTGGGAATTTAGTTAAACACGGTCTCATAACAATTGTTGCAATATCTCTATAGGTACATTATAATTATAATTGTGGTAATATCTACAGGTATATTATAATGATATCACTGATATCTAATTATATATTGGTGATATCTAATATTTAACTTCTAATGTTTTCTTTCTGTCTATTTAATAAACAGATTTTTTAATTCCTTTCTCTCTATGCATTGGCCATTTAATTATATTTTTCCTGCCTGCCATTCAAAGCTGCATCTAAAAGTTTGCTCAAGCAATTTTCAAAAGTTGTAAGAATTCACTTACAAGGGCACACCCCAGGGAACTGCCATTCTTACGTGCTTGATCATGCCATCCTCTTCCTTCTTGAACTGTGAGCACCTGCCTCTAAATCATTGATTTCATATTCCTTTCCTGGAATCGGGGTGTCAGTTCATGAACTTGCTCTTTGCTCTTTATCTTTTCTGTCTCTTTAAAGAATTTCATGTAAATCTTTTCAATTATATACCATAATTTCTCATTCCATTCTATCCTATATATCTTCTTTATATTCTTTGTAGCTTTCACCTCTGAACCTCTCCTTAAGTTTTATAAAATCTAAGGCACTGTCTCTCAAACTTAAGGGTACTTAAGAATCACTGGGGAGAATTTGATGAAATGTACAGAAAACCAATATTATGACTCAGTACATTTGGAGTGGCATCCAGAAATTTTTATCTTAGCAAATGTGATAGATGAATCCAATGCTGGTATCTATAGTCTCTAAACTCCACTCTGAGACAGTCTACTCTTTATACTTCTTATCAGGTTTGGCCTCTGCTCTTCTCTTCTGTTTCTGACCTACTGTAATTCTTCCTTTTTGTTGTTATTGTTGATTATTCATCTTTTTATTTTTTTACATTTACTCAATTCTGTCTGAAATTGGAAATACCTATCTCAGAATGTTTAATTTTGTTCCTTTGCTTGAGAATTATCTCTATATTGTCGTTTGATGACCAAGCCTAATATTTTGAAAGTGACTTGATTAATATCTTGATTTTGCATGTCACCCCATTCTCCAAACATATTGGTCATATCAGAGCCTAATTTTTCAGATTTTAAAAAAACAAATTCAAGCCGGACTCAGTGGCTCAGCCTGTAATCCCGCGCCTTGGGAGGCTGAGGTGAGTGGATTGCCTGAGCCCACAGGTTTGAGACCCGCCTGGGCAACTTGGTGAGACCTCATCTCTACAATAAATCAAAAAATTAGCCAGGTGTGGTAGTGCACGCCTGTAATTTCTGTTACCTGGAAGGCTGAGGCGGAAGGATCGCCGGAGCCCAGCAGGTCGAGGCTGCGGTGGCCAGAAGCGGCCACTAAACTCCAGTCTGGGTGACAGAGTGAGACTCCAACTCAAAAAACAAAACAAAACAAAACAAACAAATTCAAGATGGAATATCAGATAACCTGATCGGAAAATATGGTAACTTTCTATAAACATGTCACAAATTTCAAGTTTCCCTATGTGTAAATTTGCCTATTTCTCCAGGGTCATTTCTTTAAATTGTATTCAGAACCATTATTATGTACATACCAATAAATGCCTCTCAATCCTGATAATTTTATAGACTAGTTGTAAATATTTGTCTTCATGAGTACATTGCTATAACTCTGCAATTGAAATTCCTGTTAATTCGACTTTTTTTTTTTAAATCAAGAAAAGTAGTAAAAACCTCCTTCTTAATTTACTTGAGGCAATGGAGCAGAGAATAGACAGGAAGTGCAGTTGTGTTCTGAAATGCTATTCTTTTTTTGTTTTATTTTAACAATGTGGGTACAATTCAGGATTAGGTGGTCATCGTATAGGTAAAGTTTAGGACTCCCTTTTGTTCCCACTTTGCCTGGTTAGAGATCAGGTACCCTTATTGATGTTGTATCCTCCCCCTACCCCCATGCTGGCAGTATCCCACTACTGTCAATCTTTTTCTTATAGTATTATGGTAATTGTTCAGGGCCTGCTTATGAATGAGAACATGTGGTACTCTGTTCTTTGTTTCTGTGATAGATCACTGATAGTTTGGTAGACTCTAAATCCATCCAAGTTGCTGCGAATTCCATATTTTTGTCCTTCTTTTTTTTTTTTTTTTTTTTTTTGAGTTGGAGTCTCATTCTGTCTCCCAGACTGGAGTGCAGTGGCCGCTCCCGGCCACCGCAGCCTCGACCTGCTGAGCTCCGGCGATCCTTCCGGCCTCAGCCTTCCAAGTAGCTGGAACTACAAGTGCACACTACCACGCCTGGCTAATTTTTTGATTTATTGTAGAGATGAGGGCTCGCCAAGTTGCCCAGGCGGGTCTCGAACCCGCGGGCTCAGGCAATCCACTTACCTCAGTCTCCCAAAGCGCGGGATTACAGGCTGAGCCACTGAGCCCGGCTATGTTTGTCCTTCTTTATGGCTGCAGGATATTCCATTGTGTATATGTATCACATTTTTAAAAAATCCAATCCAGCTTCTATGAGCAGCATGGTTGGTTCCAAGTTTTTGCTATTGTGAATAGTTCTGTAATAAACATGCATGTGCATGTGCAGGTATCTTTTTTGTAGAATGATTTGAGTTCCTCCAGATATATTCCCAGAAGGGGGATTGCTGGGTTGTATGGAAGAACCATTTCTAGTTCTTTCAGAAATCACCACACTGTTTTCCAAAAAGGTTGCACTAGCTTGCTTTCCTACCAGCAGTGTAGAAGTACTCCCTTTTCTCCGCATCCTCTCCAATGGCTGTTGTTTGTTTTATTAATAGTGGCCATTCTTACTGGGGATAGGTGGTATCTCAGTGTGGTTTTGATTTGCATTTCTCTGATTGTTCGTGAGGCTGAGCACTTTTTCATGTGTCTGTTTCTTGCCCATGTATTTTCTTTTGAGAAGTGTCTCTGAATTGATATTCCTAATCATGTGTTATAAAACACAGAACTAAATTTTCCCTTCCTTTTATCTTATAGAAGCTACTGGAATCTCTGAATATTTGGGGCAGTTATCGTAACTTCCCTATTTTTTCCTTATTCCAATGGTTCTTCTATCCCACATTTTTTGTACTTCTTCATAGCAGTGGTTGTGCATAATTCCAATTGTGCAGAAAGTATTTTATGTTCTTACCCTCTAAACTATGAACCTTGCTTCTGAAATTAATATTTTTTACTACCTGATAAACCTTCCCGACTCTCCCTAAATAAAGCTGGGGAGAACTTTGAGAAGCACATACATTAGGAAATGTCCTAGACTACTCTACATTCATTTTATTATTCAGATTTTACATATACATGCCCACATACTGAGGAATAATTTTATTTAAATCAATGATATTTAATTCTATATTTGTATTGCCCCAAGTAATATCCACTTCTCTAAAGGAATCCAGTTAGTAAAATTTTTCACCTCTTTTGATAAAATGTATATGCCTATGCTTTAGAGTTGCAAATACACTTGACCTATTCAGCTTTGTTTGAATACCTGAATAATATTTCTGCCAGAATTTTTTAAAACGTAAAACTCTTAGGTTAAGTATTATGCAATCCATTTTAAAATAGAGTATTTTTCTGCAGAGCTGTTGATTAAAATTGAAGAATATCAAGAGATCCAATCCAAGTTCAAGGAAGCATCATTGTAATCATAATGATTAAAGTGAGAATCAAGAGGGTGGTAGTTTACATAGATATGTGAATGGTTTATTCATGTTCTAACTCTGTCATTTAAAAGTTTCTATACATAGCTAGCCCTCAGTTCCCTCTTATATAATGGAGGAGAACTGGAATGTTTGGTCATTGGTTCTCAAATGTAGCTATCTCCAAATCACCTAAGTCAGTGGTCCTCAAACTTTTTGGCATCAGGGACTGGTTTCGTGGAAGACAAAATTTCCACAGATGGGACAGAAGATGGGGGGATGGTTTCAGGATGATTCAAGTGCATAACATTTAATGTGCACTTTATTTCTATTATTATTACATTGTAATATATAATGAAATAATTATACAATTCACCATTAAAAAAACAAAAAAAAAAGAGGCACAGGTGGAAGTGGAAAATAAAATAATGGGTGGGCCACATGCAGACTAAATAAATGTCAGATTCTGACTTAAAACCTGCCACCAGATGCAGCTGTACATGAAGTACATCAACTCACTTGCTACTCACTGATAGAGTTTTGATATGAGTCTGCAAGCAATTGATTTATTATGATCTCTGTGCAGTCGAGGCTCACTGCTCATGTTAATCTGTATTTGCAGCCGCTCCCCAGTGCTAGCATCACCACCTCAGCTTCACCCCAGGTCACCAAGCATTAGATTCTCATAAGGAGCACACAACCTAGATCTTTCATGTGTGCAGTTCACAATAAGGTTCACACTCCTATTAGAATCTAATGCCACTGTTGATCTGACAAAAGGCAGAGTTCAGAGGGTAATGTGAGTGATGGAGAGCAGCAATAAGCACAGATGAAGCTTCACTAGCTCACCAGCCACTCACTTCCTGCTGTGCAGCCTGGTTCCGAACACGCCACAGACCCCTGGCTTAAGTGACTCCGAAAGTTCCATGATATGGATTGACTTGCGTCTCCCAAATGTATATTATTTATGTCTCAGTCCTTGTAGTTGACAATGTGATCTTATTTTGAAATAGGATCTTAGCAGATGTAATTAGTTAAGAAGAGGTTATATTGGGGTAGAATGAACCCTTAATTCAATATAACTTGTATCTTTATAAGAAGAGAAGACACAGAGACACACACACAAAGGGGAAAAAGTCACATGAAGATAGAGGCCGTATATCAGTCCATTTTACATTGCTACAAAGAAACACCCGAGGCTGGGTAATCTACAGAGAAAAAAGGTTTAGTTGGCTCACTGTTCTGCAGGACACTGGCATCTGCTCAGCTTCTGTTGAGGCCTCAGGAAGCTTTCACTCATGCTGGAAAGGAAGGGGAAACCAGCTTGTCACATAGCAAGAGCAGGAGCAAGAAAGAGGAGATGGTCCAGGCTCCTTCAGTCAGTTCTCATGTGACTCATTACCATGAGAATGGCACTAAGCCATTCATGAAGGATCTACCCTCATAACCCAATCATTCCCCACCAGACCCCACCTCCAACACGGGAGGGGACAAATATCCAAACTATATCAGGAAATGCAAGCAGCAAACTAAGGAATGTCAAAGATTGCTGAACTTCACCAGAAGCTAGGACTACATTATCATAAACAGAAGGGAAACCTTTGACATTGTCATGAAGTACCAATAGTTCTCAACCTTACTTTACACACACACACACACATCTGTAATTTCTTTACAGATTTGAGAGGGTACATAGTTCTGTCAATACCTTGATTTCATACTGTTAACCTTGAGAACTGTGAGACTATAATTTTTGTTTGTTTTAAGTCACCTAGTTTGTGGTATTTTGTTATAGCAGCCCCAGGAAATGAATATATCTACTAACTCAGAATGTTTAGGAATGCAACAAGAAAAATCAGTGTTTTAAAAGGCTCCTCCTCTCTAGTGGTTCTATTATATATATATATATATATATATATATATATATATATATAAAAAGATATGTGTGTGTGTGTGTGTGTGTGTGTAAAGTAAGGTTGAGAACTATTGGTACTTCATGACAATGTCAAAGGTTTCCCTTCTGTTTATGATAATGTAGTCCTAAATGATGCCATTTTGTAGTCACTACTCTGGAAGTACAAGGCACTTGAAGGACAATTCAATTTCATCTTGACAATCATACATTTACACTTATTTGCTCTTGGAGATATGATGCTTATTCAGTTTTCAGTTGGTAAGTGTTGGGGTACGGTTTGTGATAGATTTGTCTCATAAAGGGTAATATATCTTCTGTATATGAACAGCCAGTTCTTTTGCAGTTGTCTGTGATGATTGATATTAAACTATCATTTCTTGGTCTGTGGCACCAAGTGCAAACTTATCTTTCATATTGCCATCTCCAGACGCTCCTCTCTCCTGCCTGGGTCTGCCCTTGAGGCACAGTAAAGGGTGGTGCAAAGTGCTGCAGCAGCATCTGGGGTTTGCACCATGCCCAGAGCTGACAGAGTGCCCTGAGCGATGGCACAGCCTTCCCAAACATATTGTCAGGGCCTCCATCTGTAGCTGTAGCAGACGACAATGGCCCCTAACTCCACAATCCATCTTGTGCTTCATCATTCATGGAAGCTCTTCTTCTACATTTGTGTCTTTATTTGTGTCTTTACTGTGGACTACCAATGGGAATCCTGTATGGAATGCAATTCTATAAGGAAAAAAATACAAAGGAAGAAAAGAAAAATTATTTAGCATTTTTCTCACCTATAGTATATTATTGGACAGAACAGGATTCACAAACAGTCAAAAATGGTCAGGCACTTGGGAAACAGAAAGGGAAGGTGTCTTTCATAGCTCTGTCTACTGAAGTGGTTTGCAACATAGTGGGTTCTGTCTGATTTCTGTCTTCATTATACACACACACACACACACACACACACACACACACACACATACTTACATGTATATTTGTGTTTAGATATTATCTACAATCTTGAATGATCTTAACTCTTTGTCTAGTCTATTAGAAATCAGATCTCAGCCGGGCTCGGTGGCTCAGCCTGTAATCCCAGCACTTTGTGAGACTGAGGTGAGTAGATTGCCTGAGCCGTGGATTCAAGACCAGCCTGAGCAACTTGGCGAGACCTCGTCTCTACAATAAATCAAAAAATTAGCTGGGCATGGTAGCGCATGCTTGTAGTTTTGGCTACTTGGAAGGCTGAGGCAGAAGGATCACCTGAGCCCAGCAGGTTGATCACTGGTGAGTGTGCCACTGCAGTTCAGCCTGGCCGACGGAGACTCCAACTCAAAAAAAAAATTAGCCGAGCATGGCAGTGCGTTTCTGTGGTTCCAACTACTTGGAAGGCTGAAGCAGATGGATTACCTGAGCCCACTGCACTCCAGCCTGGGAGAGAGAGTGAGACTCCTACTCAAAAATAAAAGAGAGTGAGAGACAAATTAGTAACCCTAGAAGGGCATTTCTAAGCATGCCAAGGTGGAGTAGGAGCTAGCCCTGGAGAAGGGGTAAGGAACAAGCCATGGGGATCCCTTGTCTTCAGGCTTGGGCCTAGTCAGAGCTGTCAGTTGAATAGAAAGTGGCAAGGCGGAAGCAGCCTAGAGCCAGTTAGGCTAGTGGAGTCAGCCAGGCTAGAAAAGAGGAGTGAAGGTGTTAAAGGAGAGGAAGGACTGATGACATGAATGGTAGTTAGAAAAGGTTCTGTACAGGACTGGTCACTGACTGAGGTGACAAATGATGTAAAGGCATTGGCAGCTACTGTGTCAGAGTAGTACAAAGGGAACATGTCTTATGAAGGGCGACAGAGGGGAAGGAAGCATCTTTATAGGGTGTGCCAGAGCTTCCTTGGTGTGACTTGCTTACCAGGGGAAGAAACTCCTGCTTTTTCATTAATGGAATAAATTCCTTCAGCCTTATAATAGCTTGCTTTATTTATTTATTTATTTATTTATTTATTTATTTATTTATTTATTTGAGTTGCAGTCTCACTCTGTCGCCCAGGCTGGAGTGCAGTGGAACACTCACGGCCACCGCAGCCTTGACTTGCTGGACTCAAGCAATCCTGCCTTGGCCTTCCAAGTAGCTGGAACTACAGGCATGCACTACCACACCTGGCTGATTTTTTGGTTTTTTTGTGGAGATGACATCTTGCCAAGTTGCCCAGGCTGGTCTTAAACCCCTAGGCTCAGGCAGTTCTCTTGCCTCAGCCTATCAAATTGCTGGGATTACGGTCTTGAGCCACCACACCCAGCTTGCCTTATAATTGTTACGATGGAAGATTGATTAAGATCTATGGAATCCAATTGAGATTCAGTGTCTCTAGATACATTTTGGGAGAGCTAGATAGTCTACTTTTTTACAGTTTCACTTTTTTTTTTTTTGAGTAGGAGTCTTACTCTGTCACCCAGGCTGGAGGGAAGTGGCATGCTCATGGCCACTGCAGCTTCGACCTACTGGGCACAGGCGATCCTTCCGACTCAGCCTTCCAAGTAGCTGGAACTACAGGCATGTGCCACCACATCTGGCTAATTTTTCTTGATTTATTTATTTATTTATTTGTTTATTTATTTATTTTTGAGTTGGAGTCTCACTCTGTCGCCCAGACTGGAGTGCAGTGGCTGCTCCCGGCCA
>CAUYQG010215297.1:0-17806 GCA_963574415.1 Tarsius wallacei | reverse complement strand
GCAACTTGGTGAGACCTCATCTCTACAATAAATCAAAAAATTAGCCGGGCATGGTAGCGCGCACCTGTAGTTCCAGCTACTTGGAAGGCTGAGGTGGAAGGATCGCTAGAGCCTGCAGGTCGAGGCTGCGGTGGCCGGGAGCGGCCACTGCACTCCAGTCTGGGTGACAGAGTGAGACTCCAACTTAAAAAAAAGAAAAATGTCCATGCCTGAGAAACACGTTAACTAGATAATTTAATTAAAACAAAACCCAGATGGATGGTTATATTTAAAATATGACTAAAATTAATAATGGAGCTTATGCAATTTAGGCCTGCGAAACGAAATGCCAAGAGTTGCTTCTGCTGAATTGATCCTTTCACTCTCATCTCCCTGAGGGGCTTTTTATTTGGAGGAAAAAAAAGGCTCAGGCTGATGATCTGTTAAGTTTCTAGGTCTAAAGTCTAGAAAAAGACACAGCACATATGAAAAGATGCTCAACATATCAGTTGTCAGGCAACCACAAATGAAAACCATAATGAGATATACCCGACACCCACTATGATGGCTAGAATAAAAAAGACAGAAATAACAGATGTTGAAGATATGGAGAAACTGGAACTGCCAGACACTGCTGACAGGAATGTAATGGTACAAACACTTAGAAAACAGTCTGGCAGCTCTTCAAGATGTTAGTTACCAAATGAGCCAGCAACTCCACTCCCAGGTATGTATCCAAGAGAAATGAAACATACGTTCACACAAAAGCTTATATATGAATGTTCATAACAGCCAAAACCTGAAAATAACCCAATGTCTGTCAACAGATGACTGGATAAACAAAATGTGGCATATCTGTATAACAGAATATTACTGAGCACCAAAAAG
Source organism: Tarsius wallacei (assembly GCA_963574415.1). NCBI lineage: Eukaryota > Metazoa > Chordata > Mammalia > Primates > Tarsiidae > Tarsius > Tarsius wallacei. Next base: position 16,939 of record CAUYQG010215297.1, on the reverse strand, counting down.
GAGTGAAGTACTGATATATGCTACAGCATGAATGAACCTTGAAAACACTGAGACTACCTAAGGTTTAATTCCAATTATATGAAATGTCCAGAAACAGCAAATCCACAGAGACAGAAAGTACATCAGTGGTTGCTTAGGCTTGAGGGAGGGGGGTGAGAGAACAGGAAAGAATGGCAATGAGTATGGAGTTCCTTTCAGGAGGAGGAAAGTGTTCTAAAATTAGATGTGATAATGGTTGTACAATCCCATATTCATATAACAAACCATTGAATCCTGCATTTGAAATGGATGACTTGTGAATAATAACTCAATAAATCTGTTAAAAAAACCATAGAGCAGTCTAGTCTAACAAGCAATATACTTAAAAATGGCAGCATTAGTAGTATCATCTACAGGAATCTGAATTCTTCAAAACAAGTGAAAATTAATGTCTCTAAAAATACTATGACCAACTTCCCCCTCCACAAAAAAAAGTAAACAGAACACAGGCAGTACTCAAGCACGGTGGCTAATGCTGCTTGAGTGCTGAGCGCATGGGGGCTCTGAGTCGTGGAGCCTCTCATCAAAATGGAACCACACAGAGGCCTGGGCTCTTTTCTGCTCCAGGCCCAGGTGTGACTCGCATGCTGGCCATATTGGCTGCTTGAGTTCCTGACACTCTAGTTCTGAAGGGTCACAAGCCACAGCCAGGTACCCCTCCCCTTCGCCGCCACTGCACGTGCTTCCTTCTTTCATGGTACCTTCTGTCAATACTGTCTATAAAGCAAATGAAACAGCAACAACTAATAAACCAAAAATCCAGTCAGCCATACCTTCTATTCTACCCCAAAAGCTGCAGACAAATGTTAGGAAAAGGCTATGTGCTGAGCTTATACCAAGTCAAAGCAGGAAGGTGAAAAAAAAAAAAATGACCCGTCTTCTGCTCTCAGTGACTACAGAAAGCATCTCATGGCACCTATGTCACCAGACAACCTAACTCATCGTGTAAAGTTTTCACTCTGCATCTTCTTCCTGCCTTTGTGGGCACAGGACAGAAATCACACTTCTGGCCTTGCAACACTATCCACTCACCCTGGATTCCCTTTCTTCATTGCGTCACCATAAGCTAAAATGACCTATTACTGATTGGCTTACTTTATGCTTGTCTCCCACATAAAAAGAAAGCTTCAGGAGGGCAGAAAACGTGTCCACACTCTATTTCCTCACCCCAAAGAGTGCCTGGCTCACAGTGGATGCTCAGGAAGCATCTGTGTGAAATGCTCAGGAGTGAGCTGAGCAGCACTCTGGAGCCTGACTTGAAGTTCAGGGTGGGGAGCCAAGTTAAGACAGAGGGAGGAAAATCTAGTTAGGAAACAATTATAACAGGGAGAGGAGAGGTAATGATTATTTAACCTAAAAAAACAGCTATAGCCTCAAGGGCTTTTAAGTATCCTAAGTGGTTCTGGTAACGCACACTGGTACCGTGAAATACAAATGAGACTGATTCAAGCAGCCGGGAGCACACTCGGTCAAGGGTGGGCATCTGACCCCAGCCAGGCCGACTGGAGTCTAGTCATTCTCTGTAGACTTCCCTCTCAGGTTAAAGAGTGGGAATCAGAGACTGCTGGAAGCCAAGACTCATTAAAAATAAAAATAAAAACACTCCCATATATTTAAACTTAACATATAATGAATTTATATACTTATATGGAATATTCAATACATGATGTAGTGACAAATGATTTTCAATAACTTTAGAAGGGAATCAATTTTTTAAAAAATGGACCAGGCACAGTGGCTCACGCCTGTAATCCCAGCACTTTGGGAGCTGAGGCAGGAGGAGTACTTGAGCCCAGGAGTTTGAGGTTAGCCTAGGTAACATAGCAAGACCTTGTCTCTATAAAAAAATTTAAAAGTCAGGTGTGCATGGTAGTGCATACCTGTAGTCCCAGCTACTTGGAAGACTGAGGCGAAGGTTGGCTTGAGCCATGGAGTTTGATCTCACAGGTAATGAGCTGTGATTGTGTCACTGCACCCCAGCCTGGATGACAGAGTGAGACATCAACTCCAAAAAAAAAAAAAAAAGTTCTACCCCTAACTCATACCATTAAAAAAAGTTCTAAGAGGATTATATAGGGTGACTACAGCTAACAGTAATTTATAGTATATTTCAAAATAACTGAAAGAGTGGAACTGGAATGTTCCTAACATAAATAAATGACAAATGCTTGAGGTGACAGATATCCCAATTACCCTGATTTGATCATTACACATTGAATGCTTGTATTAATATCTAAGTATCACATGCACCCCATAAATACATAGAAATACTTTGCATTCATAATAGTTAAAAAAATTTTTTTAAGCTGGGCATGGTGGCTCATGCCTATAATCCCAGCACTTTGGGAGGCTGAGGTGAGAGGACTGCCTGAGCCCACAGGTTTGAGACCAGCCTGGGCAATTTGGCGAGACCTCATCTCTACAATAAATTAAAAAAAAAAAATAAGCTGGGCATGGTAGCACACCCCTATAGTTCTAGCTACTTGGAAGGCTGAGATGGAAGGATCACCTGAGCCCAGTAGGTGCCACTGTACTCCAGCTTGGGTGACAGAATGAGACTCAAACTCAAAAAAAAAAAAATTTTTTTTTAAAGAAAAAAGAGGATTATCAAATGTAATGTAAAGAACAAAACAATGCAAGTATTAGGAGAAAATATCAGAGATTTTTCTTTATGATTCTACGGTGGCAGTCGCTTTCCAAAGTAACTCAGAGGTGAAATTAAAGAAAGAAAACAATATATTCCCCAAATATCCTCAGTCTGAACAGGTAAGGTCTTAGGATATTTATTCTCTGCTTGGTTTACACTTATAATCATTCTTCAGGCACAAGTCTCAGGGAGAAACCCACACAACCCTGACACATGGCAGCCACACTGGTAAATGCTGAACTTCAACAGTTAAGAACAATAAGTTAAAACAGTCAAGCTGATTTTAACTTCTGACATAGTAGGCTGAACTACAAAAAAGAACACTGCTGTCATCTAATTTTTCCATAGCAAACATACTAAAGAAAAAAATAAAAGTATTTTAAGTCAACTAGTCTAGTTAGTTCTGAATATATAGCTTTGGGGAAAAAAATCAGTTAACTTAAGAAAGAATTCAATGAAAATCAGGATTAAAATTTTTTTTTTTTTTTTTTGAGTTGGAGTCTCACTGTCGCCCAGACTGGAGTGCAGTGGCCGCTCCCGGCCACCGCAGCCTCAACCTGCTGGGCTCCGGTGATCCTTCCGCCTCAGCCTTCCAAGTAGCCAGGAACTACAGGCGCGCGCTACCACGCCCGGCTGATTTTTTTGATTTATTGTAGAGATGAGGTCTCGCCAAGTTGCCCAGGCGGGTCTCAAACCCGCGGGCTAAGGCAATCCACTCACCTCAGCCTCCCAAAGGCGCGGGATTACAGGCTGAGCCACCGAGCCCGGCTGGATTTAAAATTTTATATTAAGCCACAATCACTACCAGATAAGCGTGTGTGTAGGGAGGGTACTAAATTCAAAGGCAGATAAAATATCAACAATTTAAAAAAACTGGAGTTCACGCTAAACAATAAGATTTGTGGTAATAGCACTGCATAAAATGTTTCAGGTGGTACTGACTGAGGTCACAATGGGATGAAGAATAGCTGCAAATGACCAAGGAATAGGCTGTAAAGTATGAGACTTCAAAGGACTGAGATTTAGGGCTGAATAAAACAGCAGTGAATTAACTGCAAGATGGTAGGCTATCTCAGCCAATCAGGACACACTGTCCTGACACCAGCGTTGACAGATGGGGGCCTTCTCAGCCAATCAGCATGGGCTGTACTAATCCCAGCATAGACAGACGGAGGCCTTCTCAGCCAATCAGTATAGACTGTTCTGACACCAGTTTGGTCCAGTCAATATTTTAACTTCACCCCATCATTAGAATTTTCCTGCACATGTATAGACAAAATGTTTACTTCTGAGCTATTTATTTAAGGGCACGACAATAATGATGCTAAATATGTTTAAAAAAAAAAAGAAAATTAAAGAGGATAAAATAATAAATACCAATACAGGTTTTAAGATTTCTACCCCATAGGGTAGTGGTGAGGATTCAATGAGTTAATAAATGTAAAGCACTTAGACTAGTCTCTAGAAGGCAACTAATTTCCCTTACTATCAGTATCACTATAATTCAGGATATATCACTAAGAAAATTTTCATTCTTCTAGTACAAGCACAAACGTTGGAACAGGAGGGTGTTTTTCCTGAGTAGCATGTTAGTCTCAGCTTGCCCTGTTTGTAAATCAAGGTTGGGACATACTGGTTAAACCGTTATCACTTACCATATGGACTACTTCTGGGTAAATAGGCTCTGTGATCACATTCCGATTATGGGTGATATATTCTACCATTTCACTTAAAGCAGCTCGTTTTACTTCCTTCCACTTTAGGTCACTTAGTGGATCGGAAACAAAGTCAAAGAGGACACAACACTGACGTAACTTCTGAATAAAAAGCTTCTCTTGATCAGCAGGAGGAACATCTGAAAAGCAGAAAGCAAAGTATATTGATCACAAAAATGCTTAACCCAAGGTTTCTGTGAAACATTTTTAAGCTTTTTTCTATTTTGAATTAATAGAATTCGAAAAAAAAAAAAGAAAGAAAGAAAAGAGATGGGGTAGGGTTAAATATTCCTTAAAGAAAATGAAATGAAATAAGTCAGCTAGTCACTACTCAGATCATATGTTTAGTATGATGACGCTTCTATGCATTTTAACTCTTTCAAGACTTATCAGGGATACAATTCAAAAGAAATTTCATCTAAGTGCATTCATTCAACAAATACTGTCTGGGCACCAATTATCACATGCCAGGCACTGTGTTAGGCAATGGAACAAGAGGCAAACAAGAAAGTCCTAGTCTGGGGTAAAGGGCATGGATACATTACACCAAGTGATAACTGCAGAATGTAGGTACAGACAAGGTGAAGAGGATCACGCAGGGATGCTTTGTGGGGACGCTCCCTTATGTCTGCCTGCTGGCTCTAAACTTACAACAGGGGATGGACACAAGTGGTTGTGCACTCTGGCTTGCTAAGTAGAACAACTGGCATCAGTCTGAAGATCATCAAAATCAGTTGTTACTTACAAGCATCCAAAAAGTCACCACCCTAGTGTCTCACCAAGCACACTGTTTTCCTCAGTCTGGTCTACAGTCAACGCATATTACACATGATGACTTGCTGATGACCACAGCAATTAGAAACAACAATAACTATTATTTAATGAGTGCTTAAACATACTGACACTTTTTTCTACAGGACACTTAAGAGACCATGAGAACAAAAACTTGATTTCTGAACACTCAGTGACTGTCCCAGTCATCTGAAATGAGTAACAGTCATTACAATGTTCACAACTCTTAACATTCAAATATCCAGCCTTTTTCAATGGAAAGGGTTCATTTTCGGAATCACCTCCCTGCTTGCCTTCAATTCTCATAGACTCTAATACCTTTGCTCATACCCTAAATATGTCAGGATTACCTAAAATAAGTTCATATTTGTTTTCACAGTCTGTATATTAGGAACTGCCTGACATTTTCACATTCTTGGCACTACTGAACACTCAGCCTGCATTTACCCATAAGAGTAACCTTGCCTCTCTTCCCCCTCATTCAGGACCCACTCACAGCCTGGTTTCTAGGAAGTGGCCAGTTAAATCCTTTAAAAACATGATCTCAGCTGGGTTTGGTGGCTCAGTCTGCAATCCAAGTACTTTGTGAGGCCGAGGCAAGAGTATTGCCTGAGCCTGCGGGGTCAAGACCAGCCTGGGAAACTTGGTGAGACCTCGTCTCTATAGTAAATTAAAAAAAATAATCCGGGCACGGTAGCCTGTGCCTGTAGTTCCGGCTACTTGGAAGACTGAGGTGGAAGGATCTCCAGAGCCCAGCACGTTGACGCTGGGGTGGCCACGAGCATGCCACTGCACTCCAGCCTGGGCGACGGACTGAGACTCCAAGTCAAAAAAAAAAAAAAAGACCTCACTGAATTCTTATAACAAGAGCATCGAGCTGGTAGTGCTATATCCATCTGCAGGTAAGGACACAGACCTTAAGAGCCCAAATGGCCTAAGATGGAGCTACTAAATGGCACAGCACAGACATGACCATAAAATATACCTTGTTTAGGAAATCGAAACCGAAAGGATGTTGGGATTATTCAGGGTGGAGTCAAATGAGTCTTATATACCTCCAAATGCCCTGAAAGCATCATTTACTTTTTAAACACTGCCCAAATAATGGACATTCAGATTGAAGACTAAGTTGTCATCAAAATACGAAAACAAATCTATTATGATCAAGAAAGAAAAACAGAGTAAAACATTGTTTTTCGTAAATTTCTATCCAAAATGCTTCTAAAATCTCAGCTGTCTGGAAATTATACCAATTCTTCAGGGTTCCAGACAGTTTTTATTTTTAAAGATCTCACTTGGCTATTTTTATAAATTTACTCTTTAAAAAAATCTGTAACAGTCAAATTGGGTACAAAAGTAAAAAACTGCATCCTTGGGCCCTAGTAAATATTTACATATATTTTTAGAGACAAGGTGATGCCCTGTCACCCCGGCTGGAGTGCAGAGGTACAACCATAGCTCACTGTAGTCTTAAACTCCTGGGCTTAAGTGATCCTCCTGCTTCAGCCTCCAGAGCAGCTAGAACCATAGGTGTGTGCCACCACACCTGGATATTTTCATTGTTGTAGAAATAGGGTCTCACTATGCTGCCCAGGTGGGTCTCACATTCCTGGGCTCAAGTGATCCTGCCTCTGCCTCCCAAAGCACTGGAATTTCAGATGAGGGCCACCGCGCCTGCCTCCCCGCCCATATATACTTTTTTGAAAAAAAGTTAACTTCTTGGTCAATATATTTTTTAAATCTTATATTCTGCTTTGTTAATAGGACTGTACTACTGGGGAATAAAAGTGAGTGGAGGTGGTGAAAGAATATGATTTATATATTTACACATTCTGATTTTAACAATATAAATGTTATCACAAACACCTCATATTTGTATAGATAATTTCAGCTCCTCCCACTATTTTAATTACTTTATTTATTTTACTGTGAACTTAAGACAGTTCCAATTATTTCAAGATAAATCCTTAATGATGCCTAGGAGAAAAATATATAGACATACTCATGTAAAACCCATAAGGAGAGAGAAGCAGAGAAAAGACTCAGGACATCCAGTACAACAGAAAGAGGGTGAAAATAAGAACACATCATTCTTTCAAAAACTTTTTTACTGAAGGAAAGCCTGTTATTAATCAGTGATAAATAGAGATGCTTAGCAAAGGTTACTTCTAAAGTAGAATGGATGCATCCCATTTCTAGCTTTATAAATGTCCCCATTCCCAGGCGCAAGGGAAGGCAGCATTCTTTTCTTTTCTTTTCTTTTTTTTTCTGAGGTGGATTCTCACTCTGTCACCCAGGCTGGAGTACAGTGGCACACTCACGACCACCCCAGCGTCAACCTGCTGGGCTCTGGTGATCCTTCTGCCTCAGCCTTCCAAGTAGCTGGAACTACAGATGCACGCTATCACACCCGGCTAATTTTTTGATTTACTGTAGAGATGAGGTCTCGCCAAGTTGCCCAGGCGGGTCTCGAACCCGCCGGGCTCAGGCAATCCACTCACCTCAGCCTCCCAAAGCACGGGATTATAGGCTGAGCCACCGAGCCCGGCTCTATTTAGTCTTTAAAGAGCAAATTCATGTGCCATTTTGAAATGACCATTTTCCCCATGGCTTCTGGCATCTCCTCTGTCCTAGATCAGCATCTGTGCGGGCAGGGCTCTCTCCTGTCAGCTGCTGCCTCGCCTGTACCATGTGCACTCTGAGTTCATGGAACCCTGGAAGACGTAGTGTCTGGTTGCGGTTCCTTCACCTCGTCCCTCTTCATGTTTTCTCTATGCATGGCTCTTTATGTTTTCCAGACAGATTTGGGGAGAACCGAAGCCTTGGAAATACTGAGTCTTCCAAGCTACCAACAAGGAATCTCTTTCCAATGACTCAAGTTCTCCTCAAATGTCTCTGAGTAAAGTCTTGAAATTTTCTTCTAAAAATGTGCTAAACATTGATTTTTAGATTTACTCTTAGGTGTTTATATGCTTTGATTCTATTGTAAAGGGTATCTTTAAAAAGATTTAATTTTCAAACTTCTATTACATCTGGCTGAACTCGATGAACTCTGATCACACACGTGCAGACTCTCGGCTTCTCCTTTCACCTGCAAGTCTTCTTTCTTGCCGCAGCGATGCTGAAAGGAGCAGCCAGAGGCCCTTCACCTCTCCCCTTCTCAGAGGGAGCTTTCTCCAGCTCACTGCTGAATCTGACACCTGCTCTAGGAGTCTGGGGATGGCACTGACCGATGCATTCAATGCTAGCCCATTCCCTATCCCAGCAGACACTTCTGTTGACCTGCATAAATGAATTCTAAAATGTATGTGAAAATGCAAAAAGGTCAACACCAACCAAGACACCCAGGAGATGAACAAAGCTGGAGGACTTGCTGTTCCACAAATCAAGTTTTCCTGCAAAGCTCTATTAGGAAAAACAGCCAAGCTCTGTGCTGTCACAGAGAACAGAGCCCAGAGGCAGGCTTGTGCACAAATGGACACTTGACGTGTGACAGAACCAGACTGCGGATCAGTGAAGAAAGGTCAGCCTTTCAGCATGTGGTGCTGGGACAACTAGGTACACAGGGACAAAAGAAAATAAAAGAAGAGAAAAGAAAAGAAAAAATTTTAAAAAGGGAAAAGAAAAAGAAAGGAAGAAGAAAATTAGATCATATTATACACACAAACTCCTTGTGGGTTACAGACAAATCTAAAAGACAAAACTCTAATGCTTGCCAGGCTTGGTGGCTCACACCTGTAATTCCAGCACTTTGGGAGGTGGTGGTAAGAGGACTGCCTGAGTCCAAGGATTGGAGACCAGCCTGGGCAACTTGGTGAGACCTCATCTCTACAATAAATCAAAAAATTAGCCGGGTGTGGTAGTGTGCGCCCGTAGTTCCAGCTACTTGGAAGGCTGAGGTGGAAGGATCTCCTAAGCCCAACAGGTCGAGGCTGTGGTGGCCATGAGCGTGCTACTGTACTCCAGCCCTGGCAACAGAGTGAGACTCCGACTCCAAAAAAACTCTAATGCTTAAAAAGATATAGCGAGAAGAATATCTTATGTAGAGAAGGACTTCTTTAGACACAAAAAACCAGTAATCATTAAAATTCATTACGAATTCTGATCACGCACATGCAAACTCTCGGCTTCTCCTTTAAAAGACTGATCACTGAGAATGCGTGTGTGTTGTTTTTTGAGTTGGGGTCTCACTCTGTCTCCAGACTGGAGTGCAGTGGCATGATCACAAGATCACCACAGTCTTGATCTCCAGGGCTCAGGTGATCTTCCTGCCTCAGCCTCCCAAGAAGCTGGGACTAAAGGCACAGTGCTACCAGGCCTGGTCAATTTTTAAATTTTCTGTAGAGATGAGGGCTCACTATGTTGCTCAGGCTACTCTCAAACTCCTGAGCTCAAGCAATCCTCCCCACCTCAGCCCACCAAAGTGTTGGCATTATAGGTATGAGCCACCAAAACTGGCCACTTGAACTATATTAAAATCAAACATTTTTCTTCATCAAGACACCACCAAGAATGAAAAGGCAAGTTATAGAACTATTTGAACACGTATAACCAACAGACTCATAACCAGAATATATAAACATTTCCAATAAACCAGTAACAAAATTCAGAGTGTCAATAGAAAAATAGGCAAAAGTCTTCACCAGGTCCTTCACCAAGTATATCAAATGGCTAATCGCATACAAAAGGATCATCACAGTCAGTAATAAGCAAATAAATGCAAATTCAAGCCAGTATGAGATACCACTGGACACCCAGGAGCCTGGCAGTATTAAGGAGTGCCGTGAGGACTTGTGGGCGGAGGGCGGTGTGTTGGTCGTGGTGCTGACACACGAGCTGGATCGGTGCTCCTGGAACACAGCTTCATGACACTCACATGTGCACCACCAAAGAGGAAGAGGATGCCCACAGCAGACTGTCCTAACAGCCCAAACCAGAAACAACCACGTGTCCGTTAGCGGTGGATCAGAGAAGTACAATGTGGTATATATACTATTCCAAAACTATGGAGACGAATGAAGCACAGCTGCACACGAGATGGAGGAATCTTATACAACACTGTTCTGTGAAAGAGGCAGATGAAAAGCATCTACTCAGTATGGTTTCATTCATATAAAGTATAGAAATAGGCAGCCTTGAAACTATAAAAGACCCACTGAGGGCGTTCAGGGTGCCAGGTCTGGTGGTGGTCACATGGGTATTCGCTTTATCATTATTCACTATACTTTACATTTGTTCTATATGCTTCGTACGCAAGCTATATTTCAAATAAAAAAGGTTAAAGAATACATGCATATGGGGAAAAAAAAAGAAAAGAAAAATCAAAAGCACATGATGAGTGGAGGCTCCTTCTGGTCTCCCTCTCTCCTCCCAAAGGTGACTGCTGTTGTCGATTGGGGTGTCCCCAGGCTGCTCCGGACATGCACTCCGGGCCTGGATGTCAGTTGTTTCCAACATGGCTTTAGATGAGTCAAAACTGACAATCTCTAAACTAACCTCCATCTAGTTGGGACAGAAAACCACACATGCACAGACAAGATGCTAGCACATCTTCTAATGTCTCTCTACATAGTATTCAGTGTTGAAGAATTTAAGCAATAAATTTTTTTAAATAAAAAAACTTCCCAATTAAGATAAGCATCTAAGTGATCTCTATTTTTTCTATTTATATAAAGCTTCTCTCTTTCTTGCTTATTTATTTACTTTTTCCCGAGGCAGTGTCTCATTGTCATCCAGGCTGGAGTATAGTGGCATGATCGCGGCTCACTGCAGTCTTCAACTTCTGGGCTCAAGTGATCCTTCTGCAACAGCCTCCTGAGAACCTGGGACTACAGGTGCATGCAACCAAAGCTGGCTAAGTTGTTTTCAATTTTTCTTAGAGACAAGGTCTCACTATGTTGCCCAGGCTGGTCTTGAACTCCTGGGCTCAAGTGATTCGCCCACCTCCACCTCCCAAGTGCGAGAATTACAGGCATGAGCCACTGTGCCTGGCCTCATACTCTCTCTTTTTTTAGGGACAGTGTCTCACTCTGTCATCCAGGTTGGAGCGCAGCGGCATGATCATGGCTCCCCACATCACTGACCTCCTGGTCAGGTGATTCTTCCACCTCAGCTTCCCAAGTAGCTGAGACTACAGGCATGTACCACCATGTCTGGCTAATTTTTTGATTTTTTTTGTAGAGACAAGGACTTTCTATGTTGCCCAAGCTGGTCTCACTCTTCAGGGCCCAAGCAATCCTTCCACCTTAGCCTCCCAAAGTGCTGGGATTACAAGAGTGAGGCACCGTGCCTGGTCTCATTCTCTCTCTCTCTCTCTCTCTCTCAGATAAGATCAGCAATCAGAATCCCAAATGTATCAAATAAAAACTGTGGTATGACTTATCGGATCTAAATCATCTGTGGGGAGCGACTAGGATGTGAGAACTGAGGTCTCAGAGTAGCCCCAACTTTGAGAACGCAGCCTATGCCATCAGGAAGTCATTTAATAATGCACCAACACATACATGAGAGGCACTGCACTAGACACTGAGGACAGAGACAAAAATTAAACACAACACTTAATCTAAAAGAAAAACAACTAAAATATGGGAGAAGTGAGAAGCGTTGTAATGGAGACGGTAGAAGATGTTATGGGGACCCAGGGAGGGAGCAACCAATTCTATTGTGAGGAGGCAGGGATGAAGGCTCAGCTAAGAGAGGACAAGGCCTGCTGAGGAGGCTCTGAAGGCCACACCAAGTGGGGAGACTATCTAGAGGTGCCCACTTCTCAAATCAGGGGGGCTTAAAGTTACAGGACAAATTAAGCAAGGGGCATTTTCCTGGAAAACCAATTTTCTTCAAAAAGACAGTCCCTTCGTAAGAGGATAACACTGATGACATTTTACATTCCCTACATTAGTCATACTGGGTACTTAATTCTAGATGTTCACAGAGGAGGGACTTTGTCTTGGTCACCATTTTATCTTTAGCACCTAAAACTGGCCAGTGCATAGTGGGACTTCAGATATCTGCTGAATGAGCAGATCAACCTGAGGGGTAACAAATTCAGGTAATTTAACTGAGAGGTACCAGAATCTAAAACATATTTAGATTAAAATAATGTCGCATGTATCAGAGCAGAGTGCAATGCCAACACACACTTCTAAGATAAAACCTAGCTCTTCAAAAAAACTCCTCTTCATAGGCATTTTCCTCTCTGGAATCTCTGCAGTCAGAGGTACTTTGATAGAAAAATCTGTGGGAAGAGATTTGAATCACAGAGGATTTTTATGTAGATCAGCGACCCGATCTGGTCTCGACTCAGGAGAGACAGATGAACTGAGATGACGCTGCCAGAGGTGGAACACTCTACTCCAGAGAAGAGCCCCGGTGACGGTGCCTGAAAGCTGCCTCCAGCTCTCTCACCAAGCACGACACCAGAACGCTGCTCCAGGGGCTGGCCTGGCAGGCCATACATTTTGGTGATGATGATCTCTTACTCTATGAATCCCAACCTCGACAGCTTGAAAGCACGATAACCAGACATACCAATGAAATATTCACTTCTCTATAAATGAGTAGATGAGACCAATTACTACCCTGACCCTTGGCACCTACATGTCAAATTGAATTAATTCTCTGAAACTATTCTTAGATTGACTGATGACTTCTGAAACTTAAAACAAATCTTTCTTAATTTCAAAGTGTAAGTATCCTATTTCATCCATTCTAATCTGTACAATATTCCATATTAATGTCTCTAAAATCAAGTTGCATCTTTTACTTTATCTTTCTTGGTAATGCTTTTAAAAATGGATAACCTACTATCAGTAGTGTCTTACTTTTGTTTTGTTTTGTTTTTTGAGTCAGGAATCTCACTATGTTGCCCAGGATGGAGTGCAGTGGCTTGATCATGGCTCTCTGAAACCTTGACCTCCTGAGCTCAGGTGATCCTTCTGCCTCAGCCTCCTGAGTAGCTGGGATTGAGGCAGGTTATTCAGTATAAGTTAGACATAGACAGATACGTTTCTCGTAGGTAGTTTTAAAATAGGATAAGAGTTCAGACATTTTTCTTATTGGCACAGCAGACCTGACCACCATATGGGCTGGAATGTGGACTTATCAGCACAGCCCACCTTTTCAGTTCATGGTTAGCATAACAATTGTTGTAAAAGTCTATCAAGTTTCCTGTCAAAGGCAAATGCAAGTTCAGGAAAGGCCCATCCACCTTAACTAATCAAAGTTGGTGGTAATCAAAACTTGGGACCAGATACTTGCAGCCTGCCCTTTTGCTTATGGTTAGCATAATAATCATTGTAGGCCGGCTCGGTGGCTCAGCACTTCGGGAGGCCGAGGTGAGTGGATTGCCTGAGACTGCGGGTTTGAGATCAGCCAGGGCAACTTGGCGAGACCTCATCGCTACAATAAATAAAAAATTAGCCAGATGTGGTAGCACGCGCCTGTAGCTCCGGCTACTTGGAAGGCTGAGGAGGAAGGATCGCCGGAGCCCAGCAGGTCGATGCTGGGGTGGCCGTGAGTGTGCCACTGCATGCCAACCTGGGCAATGGAGTGAGACGCCAAGTCAAAAAAAAAAAAAAAAACATTGTAAAGGTATATCAAGCTTCTTGTCAAAAGCAAAGATGTATTCTTTCTCTTAAGATTCCCATGCCTGTTGGGCACACCTCCTTTTCTTTCTTATAAATTCCTTTTTAAACTATACTTAGGCTCACTCTGAAATGCTTTTCTGTGGTAAGCTAAAGAATCCACAGAGCATCACACTGCACCCCAACTGGCAACAAGACTGCGCACGTACCACCATGCCCAGCTAATTTTTTGATTTTTTTGTGAAGTGATGTTTCCCTGTATTGCCAGGCTGGTCTCGAACTCCTGGCTCAAGCAATCCTTGTGCCTTGGCCTCTCAAAGTGCTGGGATCACAAGTGCAAGCCACTGTGCCTGGCCATGTCTTAGATTTGATGAGATAAGGTGGTTTAACTTCCTTATACATACTGTGTCTCTGCTCAGGTTTCTGAATGGGTTCTATTTCATTCAAATATAGCCAATGTCCCCTGCCTCCTCATGGTCTATCTGTACTACTCAAAACAGAGGTGTTAATAAGTAACTATCTGGTCACATGAAGTAAACAGGACTCTGAAAGATGCTGTCTCCAGCCTTAGCATCCATCCATTCAAGCCTGCTGTCTACCTGCAACTGTGTTTTGCTGGTGGTGCTCCATGAGAAACCATGGAGAGGCGGCTAGCAGTCTTTCCTGTCACCAGGATACCGAAATGTCCTTCCATCTGTGGTGGAATTTGGGCAAAATGAAAGGACCACCAGCTGAACGAGTGAGGACATCAATTTGGTAATGTGAGGCTGGCTTGTAGTTTCTGCCCTATCACTCTGTTTTAAACATGCTTGGATGGAGACAGCCGGTAGCTCATAATCCACTATGAAAGCTCCCTTTTCAAATTCCAGTTCTGTGATTTATTCAGCTTTGTTAGACACATCTACCAAGTTTACATCCTTCTTTCTATAGAAAAAGACTTACTAACATAGGACCAAGTCTGGGGTTCTCCCACAAAACTGAGCTGTTCCTACCTTAACCAGAGGGGATCCTCCCCGCTTTGAGTTTTTCTGATTTGTTAGCCTGCCTCAATTTGCATACGAAAAGGGGTGGTATTCACTTTCCTCACAACTCTTGGCTACCAACCCTCAGCCATCACCCCTTTCTCATGAAATTACAGTGTAATTTAATAAGGCAGATATTTTCATATCAAACAGCAGTGGTTGAAGCCAAGTTCTAGTTCATTCATGTTTTTCGCCCATGAGATCTGGCAGCCTCTACCAGGGAATGGGTGGGGAAGGGCAGAGTGGGGCGGAGGGGTGCCCGGATGCAGTGAGGTCAGATAAGAAAAAGGTTTTCTTCAGAAAATAAGACTGGTTTTTTGAGAAAAACTCTTAAGGTAAGTGAAATTTTCAGTGAAGAAGTTACATGGAAGAAACAGTGATTTCTAGTCTAGATTCTATTAAATCAGAACATGGTAAAGTCATGAAATTATTCTAAGTCTTACGTTCCTCAAGCCATAAATATAAACTCTCTTCTGGACACACACACATATTCAGAATGTGTCCCCAATGCTGGTACAGGTGGCATGAGAGGGCCTCAACAGATGTTAGCTGAGTTGGAAGACTTGGCTTTTTTTATAGCGAAAGGTTAAGACAGGTCAAACAAGCTCCTAGGAGTAAAGATATAAATTCAACTCAGCGTTACTTGTTGACACAGACAATGCTCTCTACTTGAGAATCTAGTTCTAGAAAGCCTCCACAAAGTTAGACACTCAGGATACAAATTGGTACATTCAACACCTTTGGTGAAGGGTGAAATATTAAATATTAAATAATGCCATGACCAGCATTTCTGGTGAAATATTAAATATTAAATAATGCTACACCCCTGGTGGCCAGGAGCTCCTGCAACACAGTAGCTCACGTATCTAAACAACCAGGGCAGGTACCATTCAGCAAAAATAACAGCTCATATTACATTTGACAAAGAGACTGCCAAAGGCAGATTCCAGAACTTTCAGTATGTTACAAACAAAACAGTATAGAGGTGTAAAAAAGATACACTGAAAATACATATGATTTTCAGTCTTTGTTTCATGTTCTTTCCTTCATTTCTCTGCAGTCTCAGAGGTACGGATGCTGCCTTCTGCACACGAGTTCTCCTGCTATAAGTCTTGGGCTTTTCTCACATATGACACTTGGCCCAGGGCTGGCAGCAGGAAGGATCGGTGGAGGGTACAGTCATATAAGCCTTGAGGGACTGTATGGCAGGACCTGCAGAGCCCTGGGCTGCTACCTAGAGTGACAGTCTTGCAGAGGCAGCCTGGGAATCGGGGGTCACAGGGTAACACAGGCACCATGATGCATGCCAGGAACCATGAAATCTGAACTTGTCTACCCTCTGGGGAGGCAAGGCAGATAGAAACCAGTGTTGGAGTGGCCAGGCCCCTTCAAGAGTTGTCAGCACTCTACACTCGCCACATGCCCACTGCTCCACCCTCTAAGACTGGGTAGTAACATGTTCTAGGTTCCAGTCTCCACCTCCCCTGGCCATCAACTCATCACTGTTAAGATGCCAACAGCAATGGAGATACCATCAGTAATGACTCTGAGGTTCTTCAAGTGTCCAAAGGTCCCCTCAGTGATGGCAGAGTGTGGCCCACACCCTACTTAGAGGCTTGGACAAGCATTCCTGCAGGTTTCTGACTCTGACTCATCCTTGTCTCCAGTACTGGACTTGGCCTCGTCTTTGTACCCAGGGCTGTTGTTTGGAGAGAAATGTGAAGAAGGGGGGGGACCCTGCGCCCTCCACCTTCACCCCCTCTAGCCTCTGCCGTATCCCCAGCCTCTAGCTCAGTGTCCGTGCGCTCAACAACTGCGTCCTGTCAACAAATGATGCCACCGCCAACACCGGCACCACCACAGGGGCTTACAACCTGTGATCTCCACACTCCTACAGCCTACCTCCTGCCAAGAGAAGGTGACTGGAGCAGCAGGGCATCGCCCCGGAACAGGCACCCCCCCCACAGGGCACCTCTTGGGTTGAGCAGCAGGTGCCATCCCTCGAAGGAATACCCAGCGTAGAGGGGCAAGAAACAATTCTGAAGCAAAAAGTATACGGAAAACTTCTACATTTCTTAAGACTGTTATGTGACTGTCTCAGTGATAACAGATTATAAGAAGAAAGATTTTTTACTTTTATTT
>CAUYQG010215293.1:0-50839 GCA_963574415.1 Tarsius wallacei | reverse complement strand
TGTTTGGGTGTCAGGTGGGAAGTTTTGGGCTATTTTATGGAGGTGGCCAGGGAAGGGTCCACTCATAAGGTGACCTTTGAGCAAAGACTGAAGAAAGAGAGGGAGTGAGCTACTTGTGGTGAGCTGTCTTTGAAGAAAACTGCAAGCATGAAGGCCTTAGGTTGGAACGTGCTCTGCATGTTTGAGAAAGTCATTATCCTGTTCCCTTGTTGTGCAGCTTCTCTCTCTACTAGAATGTAATCTCCATGAAGGCAGAGACCTTGCTTAACGTCTTCCTCTGTTGAAGTTATGGGGACCCCATAAATACCATCCCTATTTCTGTTCTGAGTTAGAAGAGATAGATACAGTGGACAAGCAGCTTCCTAACTTGGAACGTAAGAACCACACAGACTTCTGGAGACACCGGTAGTTCTGGGTAGCCACTGGTCTCTGCAGGAATGAGCAGGTTCTCTGCAGGTAGATTCCAGAGAAAAGAAGTAGGAGTCCAGGGCAGACATGCCTTCTAAACCACCCATCAGATAAGCTTGTCCTCTTCTTGACTTAAGGAGGAGTTAGTGTGCATGGTGGGGAAGGGAGGATGAGGCAGGGAGCAAGTGGCCAGGAGTGTCGGTCTAGTAGAGCATCCTCCGTATAGAGGAATGAAACCATGGAAATGGAGGTGCTTTCTCTTTCCCCTGTCAACACTATACTCTTGCATAGTTTCTGGCACATTCTAGGCTGTCAGTACATATTTATAGTTGACTGACTGATGACTATATTGATTAAACCCAAGACATCCTAGAAGAGTTCTCAGTGATCTGCCTCTTTTCTTTCAGAGCCTGAGACTGGGTTGCTCAGTCTCTAGATGACAAGTTAGGGGTAAGAAGAAAGCCATGTTCATTCCTCTTTCTGTCTGTTCTCTATTACTATAACAGAATACCGGAAACTGGGTATGGGAACTTTTTAAAGGAAAGAAGTATTTAGCTCATGGTTTTAGGGGCTGACAAGTCCAAGAACATGGCATTAGCTTCTGGTGAGGGCTTTTGTACTGTGTTGTAATATGGCGCAGAAGCAACAGAGGAAGCAGTGCGTGTGAAAGGTGCAAAACACAAGGGGTGATTCACTTTATAACAACTCGTTCTTTTGGTAATAATTTTGTCCCCTGAGAGTGAGAACTCATTCACTCCTATGAGAATTAACCCAGGCCTGTGAAAGGGGCATTAATTACCTCTTAAAGGCTTCACTTACCAACACTGCCACACCAGGGGTCAAATTTCCAGTACATGAATTCAGGGGGAACACTTTAAACCACAGCACCCACTTCCAAATGACTGTTGGATTCTAGGAGGAGTGAATGGCGAGAACAAGGAATGGCCAGACAAATGTTAAAGTGCATTGGGCGATTGATTCTCAGAGTTTCTTCTAAAGCAAGAGCATGGGAAAGACGAGTACCTCAGCTCCTAGTGGGGGCTTGAGAGACACCTGAGTGGGAAGACCTTGATGTTGGCTGTCTCATTGATGAAGCTAACAATAAACTGGAAATGGCTTTTCCAGCTTGTCACAGCAGCAGGTACCTTGCACCTGAATGAAGCCTTTGAATAGGTTATGAAAGTCTAGGAAAGAGGTGATCAAAGAAATATGTCCTGAAGTGACAGGCTCTTTGAAAAGATGGGCTGACATTTTATATGATGATATTTAGAGAACAGTGTATATTTTATCACATGCATTTAGCAGTGGTATTCTTTTACATTATAATATACTTATGAAAACTACTGTAAGTAGTTTGTATGCCAATGCATGTTTCTTGTGGAAAACATAATCATGGATCTGTTGGGAATAACTTTGTGAAGTATTGTATCAAATACAATAAACTCTAAATCCACAAGTATATGTTGCGATTATAAGGCAAAACTCATAACATAGGCCAGGGATCATCATACAGATGAAATATACTGATAGATGAGCAATTTATATGTTATGCAGGGACCTCAATGCATACATGAAATGTTCTAGCTTTGGGCACCAGTAATTCCTTATGACTCCCTGACTGTTCTTTGTTCCTACAGGCTATTTTTTAAAAAAGATAGTCACTTTTTTTCTTTTGTAATTAAAAAAATGGAGATATAATTCATGTACCATAAAGTTCACCCTTTAAGAGTATACATTTTGGTGTTTTTTAGTATATTCATAATATTGTGTAACCATTCCCACTAATTCCAGAACATTTCCATCTCCTCAAAAAGAAACCCTGTGCCTGTTAGTAGTCATACCCCATCCTTCTGTCTCTCCAGCCCCTAGAGATCACTAATTTGCTTTCTATCTCTATAAATTTGTCTATTCTGAACATTTAACTCTCTGCACTCAGACACCTTACAAATCGCATACCCAGCAACTCAACTGCACTTTTTTATGAAATAGTGAAAAGCAAGTCACTTCATATTAAATCGCATAGCATTGGAACCAATTATTTAATTGTAATGATATTTGGCTTATAGTGGAATTTTGGACATTAAGAAACTTATTTATGACAAAAAAATTTTTATATTTTTCTAACGTGGTAATGTGTGAAACAGTCACCGACATGCATTGCAGGTTCATTAATACATGTTGTGCAATAGTAATTTGTTTGATATCTTACACCTGGTGCTTTTGTATTTGAGCAGAGAATACAGTCATTTTCTTCCTCCCACATTAATAATATGTAATTTTTTTGTCCAGTTTGTTAGAAGATGATGTGGAAGAATGCACTTATGATTCCTGAAAACCACTTCTGAACTGGTCGATCATATCTTAGTATATATTTCATCTCTTTATTTGCTTTTTCATGCAATTTGAATGGAAAACTTCAAGGAAACACATTTTTGAAAAATTTCTGCTGGCATAAGTTTGTCCTGTATAATCAGTCTCTTTATGTACCCTGAGAGTGGACTCCTGAGTGGTTTGCTAGATTTCTGATGTCCCCTCAGAGGGGACATCTGAACGCAAAGGGTTAATATAAATGGACTCATTCAATATGTGACTTTTGTGTCTGTCTTCTTTCACTTAACATAATGCTTTTAAGGTTCATGTTGTAGTACATGTCAACACTTTATCTCTTTTTATAGTTGGATAACATTCCATTGTATGGACTTACCACATTCATCAGTTGATGGACATCTGGGTTTCCAGCTTTTGGCTATTATGAATGCTGCTGTGCACATTCATTTTTAAGTTTCTGTGTAAACATATGTTTTCAGATCTCTCTTAGTATGTATAACCTAGGAGTGGAATTGCTGGGTTGTATGTTAACTCTGTTTAACCTTTTGAGGAACTGCCAGGCTGTTTTCCAAAGTAGCTACACCAGTTATTTTATTTTTTATTTTTATTTTATTTGGTTTTATTGAATTGAGGTCTCACTCTTCACTCAGGCTGGAGTGCAGTGGCATGACCACGGCTCATGGCAGCCTTGACTTTCTTGGGCTACTCCTTAGTAGCTGGGACTACTAATTTTTTTTTGTAGAGATGAGGCTTTGCTATGTTGTACAGGCTGTTCTTGAACTTTTGGGCTCAAGCAATCCTTCTGTCATGGCCTCCCAAAGTGCTGGGATTACAGGCATGAGCCACTGTGCCTGGCCTACCAGCACCATTTTATATTCCCACCAGCAGTGAGTGAAGTTCCAGTGTCTCCACATTCCTACCAGCGCTTGTTATTTTGATTATACCTTTTCTAGTGGGTAAGTGGTATCTTATTTTGGTTTTGATTTGTATGTTTCTAATGACTAATGATGAGATGATTACATATTGGTAAGGATATCTGCATAAATATATTTGGTATTTTTAAAAATATATTTACCAAAATGTTCTGTAATCCCAGCACTTTGGGAGGCTGAGGCAGTGGATTGCTTGAGCCCAGGGGTTCGAGACCAGCTAGGCCACATAGCAAAACCTCATCTCTACAAAAAATCAAAAAGAAAAAATTAGCTGGGTGTGGTGGCATGCACCTGTAGTCCCAGCTACTTGGGATGCTGAGGTCGAAGGATTGCCTGAGCCCAGGGGGTCCAGGCTGCCATGAGCTGTGTGTGATTGTTGTGATCATGCCACTGCACTCCAGCCTGGGTGACAGTGAGATCCCCGATTCAATGTATGTATGTATATATATATGAAGGAGTATACATTAGATGTATACTATATGTATGTGTGTATAATATATATGATAATATAATATATATGTGTGTGTATATGTGTGTGTGTGTATGAGAAGAAGTACCCCAACAAAACTGAATTATTTTTTGGAGAGTGGGCCCCTGTAGTACAGGTTTCTCCTACTAGGTGAGTGTGTTCTAGGGACTCATTGGCATCAGTGTACTAGCTAGTGCTGTTGTGAGAGGTTGCTTTTGGCTTTGGTGAGTTTTTTTTTTTGGAGAGTCAATGCTTTTGCCCATTTCATGATAGGTGGTTTATGAGTGCACCTGCCCACACTGCGCTGAGTGTTCAGTGGTTTTTGACCAAAGGCATCATGACCCCTGTGCTCCACCCTCCTTATTCACCCAGTCTCACCACAAGCAACTTTTTTTTTGTTTCCCTGAATGAAAACAGTCCTCATAGGGAAACATTTTGCTTATGTGGAAGAAGTGAAACAAAAAAAATCAGAAGCACTAAAAGGTGTCCAAATTGATGAGTTCCAAAACTGTGGAAAAAGTGGAAAAAGCATCTTGAAAGGTGTATTGCATCAATGGAGAGAGTACTTTGAAGGTGACTGAAGTTTAAATCGTAAGGATAAATTCACAATCACATATCAGGTGCAGTGTGCACAGGTGGGGGGGGTGGGTACGCTTGAAGGCCAGACCAATACTATTTATATCCCCCCAAAGCGATTGAAAGTAAAAAATTAAAAACACATGTGAGAATAAATACACAATTTAAAAATAAATTCCGTTTTTGGGGGGGAGTCCCTCTCCCTGCCCTCTCTCTAAAAATAAATTCAGGTTTTTTGGGGGAGGTCTCTCTCCTCTCTCTCTCTCTATTTTACAAGAAAAATAAATTACCTTGACTCTCCCCTCCTTACCCTGACAGATGTTATAACATCTGTGGAAATGTGCATATTCTGAAGAACATGATTTAGAAATTCCTGTTGTGTACGATAATGCTATGTCTAAGATTAGCGGGGAGTGTTATTAGTATGAAGACCTGATTAGGAGAATAATAGTAACAACATTTGTTCAGTACTTTAGTTTATAAAAGTGCTTTCACAGACACCTCATTTGAGCATCACTGAGACTGGTGGAAGGAGTGTGGCATTCCTGAGGCTGAGAGCTTGGGTGGCCTACTGATCAGGGCGAGGCGCCTCAGGACCTAGCGGCAGCTGTGCCAAGGCACTGTGGGTGTGGGGATGAGGAGTGGGCTGTAGCCCACCTCTATCTGTGTCATCTGCCTGCTGAGCCACCCCAGATCCATACATTCAATTTCAACAAAAACTGCGCTTGCTGGAATGAAGCTTCAATCTCGCCCGGCCTCAGGGAGCCCTGCAGACTCACCAAGCTTTGGAGCAGGAAGGAATCTCTGAGCCTCTGGGTGCAGTTTCCCCTGTTGAGCTGATGGACTGGGGGCCAGGAAGGAGCAGTGACTTAGTGCCACACAGAGCTGAGGTTAAACCAGTCCAGGCCCTTCCGTCCTCTGTTTGAGTGTCTGTCGGCGGTATCAGCAGCCCCGGGGGCCTCTGGGGAGGGCGGGTTGAGAGCCAGGTCGCCTTAACACCCACAGCTGCGTTGCCCTCTTCACCCATCCCAGTGGGGCCTTCCCTTCTTGTCTCCCCCTGGATCTGTCTGGTTGTGGAGGGAAGGCTGCGCATCCTGACCTCCAAGAGGCAAAATCCCGCTGGGATCTCGGGGCTGCTTTCCAGCTGCCCTGAGCCTGAGCCTGACCCCGGGAGTCAGTATTGGGGAGCTTCATGGCGCGGGGGTGGGGCTCGCACACGTTTTGTCCTCTGCTTTGGATTGTGCGCTGGAGGACCTCCGTGGCTAGTCAGGACGAGGGCCTCCGGGGCCTGGAGGAGGGGAGCTGCAGGACTACAGCCCACAGGGTCCGCGTCCTCCCCAGACCCGGGGCGGCAGGGAGAGCTCGCCCCTCCGGCTCCCTGCGCAGTCCCCGGCCGGGCCGACCGACGGCCGAGCGCGGCGCCCGCGTGGCCGCTGGAGGGCGCCGCCGCACCGCGTTTGCGCGCCGGGACCCCCGGGCCTGCGAGGTGCGCCGCCTCCGACGCCGCAGGCTCCCGCCGGGCGTTTGGCTTCCTCCTGCGGCCCCGCCCCCGTGTTTAGAAAGGGAGTCGGCGGGGCGATTGTGGGCGTTCGCGTCCCGGCCGGGAGCACACGTGCTCTGATGAGGCCCTTTGAAAGAGGAGGACGAACTGGCCGCTGGGACGGACGGGTCCGCCGCGCGGCCAGACGGGAGAGTGTGCGTGGCGACCCCTGGCGCCTCCCGAGTCCCCGCCCTGGCACCCCAGCCCGCCCCCGCAGCTCCCCTGGGGTCCCCGTCGCGCCCGGCGGGCTTCCGCTCGCGACGTGGGAAGTGTGTCTGTTGGCGCTGCGAGGCGGCGGGGTGGCCTCGGAGTCTCGGCGCGGGCTGGGGCGTTGGGCGAGCGGCCTGAGTCTCCGAGAGGCAGTGGGTGCGGCGCTCCCGGGAGCTGGTCCAGCCGTGGCCCTGGCCGGCTGCGTGTCTCCAGCTGTCGGAAGGGCCGGGACTCCCTCCTCACAGGCCCGTCCCACGGACCCCACGCGCTGTCCCTGCAGTGAGGTGACCGCATCCTGGCCTGTGTCTGGGGAGGGAGGCCCTTCCTGGGAGGAGGAGCCCGGCTGCGCTCCGAGGTGCCGGGCGCACCGGGCACCCGGCGGGAAGGACACCCTGCTGCCCTTCCTCACACCCTTCCCGTCTAGGGCGCTGGCCATTGCCCTCGGGGAGACTCACACTGCCCTGTGCGTTGTGGAGGACCGGCCGCGATGACCAGGGCAACATCGAGTTTTACGCCTTTCCTCCAAAGCGCAGAGCCTTTGATCCCAAGGGGCAGCTCTGTGCCTGTTCTGAGCAGCTGGACCAGGCCCTGTCAGCTGGTGGGAAGCCTGCTGTTAACTTAATGTGTTTTAAATTAAAGCCATTTGCTGTATTTATTGGGGTGATTACTGTTAAGCAGCCCCGATTAAGCAACTGAGCATCCTCTGCTGGTGGGTCAAGTCTCCCGAAGGCTGGCCCCTGTTGCCCTGCTCAGGTCTGGCCAGGGGCTGAAAGAGCAGGTGTGCTGTTCGGATTACAGATGAAATGAGGCAGCTCCCCTCCTGGCACATGGCAGGTGGGTCGTAAATGGTGGCTTCTAATGGGGTGTTGGGAACAGGGTTCCAGTTCTCATCATCCTAGAAGGCACATACTTGTTGATTCTCGATCATGTTGTCTCCCCAGCAGACAAGTATTAAAATTGTTGTTTCCCTTGGAGAGCAGTGCAGCTAGCTCACCAAAAACAGCCTTCTGCCCAGGTTTATTTCAGGGTGTCCTCAGGGTCTTTTGGGGTCTTCCTCAATTCCCCAAACTGCAGTGTTTTCTCCTTTTCCACCTTTCCTCCCTTCCACAGCCTCCACCCCTTGGCAGCATGTTTGCCCTCCGTATTGTTTGCCCCTCTCTGAGGGTGCCCCACACTCTAGTCTTATTTGACGCTCAGTTGCATCTGTGCTTTCTCTTTCCTGCTAGAAGTGCAAGGCCCCCACCCTCATCCCTCCCTTCCCCACTGAGCCTGGCACATGCCTGGCTCTGGGCAAGAGGCTCTGCGGATGTTAGCCCAGCCCAGGCGTTGACCCCGCCTGTGTTCTGGCTGGCGTCTGTACTCTGCAGTCTTGTGCAGACAGCATGCATGACCCTGGTGCGTCTTTTAGGGGATGGAGTCGTCTCTGCGAATGTTCCTTAGTTTCTAGAGGGTTTCCGTTGAAACTTGTTTATAGTAAGCTGTAGGCATTTTTGATGTTTTGTTTACCTCTTCTTAATAGTTTTGACTTGTTTTCTTGGTCTGATTGCAGACACCAATTGTTTATAATCATTTTGGGGGATCAGCCAAGTGTAAACTGTAAATGATTTAAAAAGGCGAGACCCACATGCCCTCGAATAGACCCACATACTCCCAGAGCTTGTTCCTATGCTGGCCCCTGCCCCGGCTCCCTGAGTGGGGTTTGCAGCCTCACCTACTGAAGCTCTGGCCCACTGAATGCTGTGAGGTGGCCCTGCTCTTGCCAGGACATCACAGCTGGCCAGGATGTGAGCTCTGTGAGGTTGCTCAAATGTCAAGTGCCGTGCATCCTGGTCAGGGTGAAATTCTGGAAGGGTTTCATTGGCTGTGACAGGCGGATCCCTCATCGTTTGAAAAACCTGTACAGCCTTGCTTAGGGTGCCCCAGTCTCTAGGGCGCAGGAAGACACAGGGCAGAGGATTCCAGGTGTGCCCAGGGTTGCTTTGTGAGGATGGAGAGGCTGGGGTGGGAGCCGGGGGACGAGAAGTTTTGAGAATGTGCATCCATGGTCAGTTGGTAGGATGGGACTTGCCCATCTTAGAGATGAAGGAACTGAGGCAGCTAGGGCAACAGACTGGTCCCTTCTCCTGTACCTGCCAGGAGAGTTGTGACCAGAAGATGGGGAGGGGGCGAGGGACCTAGGGGAGCAACTGGGGGAGGGGTATCTGGCTGATTGAAGTGCAGCTCTCTGGGTTGGCAGAGAGTCAGCAGCCGTCAGAGGTCCAGCGCAGGAGCAGCAGAGAGAGCCAGCCGCAGAGCCTGTGCCAGCCCAGCTGTCCCCAGGGGTGCCAGGCTCACATAGGGCTCCGCCTCCTGGGCTGCCTGGATTCTCAGCGTTCCTGTTCACCTCACACCTCTGGTGAACACCACTGTGCTCAGGTGCTTCCTCCTTCTGAATGCCTGTTCCTATCTTCGTTGTCTGATTAGCCCTTGCACCCTTCTAGATGAAGTTCTGGTGGGTGCCAGTTTTGGGGGACCCACTCTGACCTCCACCTGGTGAGCCTTTTCCTTTGATTCCCACTGTGCTGACACTGGCCCCTCTGCCAGCTGCTGGAGGGTGGGGCCGTGTCTTAGTGCATGTGCCTTCAGAACGTGGCATAGCACAGGGGGCTGGTGAGGCGTAGGGCTCAGCACAAGCTTGTGGCCTGGAGGAGCTATGTGTTTGTGCCATGGGCACTGGGGTATAAGAGAAAGCTGCAGGCAGCGAGGGGTGGGGCCTTTGGGTGCAGCTGCTCAGACCTGCATGATTTGGAGCCCTTGCCACCCCCAGTGCCTTGTTATCATAAAGAACACTTCATGGCGCCTCTTGACATGGGTTCTCCCACGGAAGTCGTCCAGCGAGACTCGCCAGGAAGATCGGGTGTGTTTTGGAGACTTCTTTCTGGGTTTCAGAACTCTCTACCTTGTGTTGCCATGAAGAGATACTGGGGATGTGGGAGGGCTTCACTTGTCTCCCTCACCTTAGACTGCTGGGAGGCTGGGACTGGAGTGGTCGCCTGGTCTGCCCAGAGCCCCGGCTGGCAGGCAGCGCCCTTGGCAGGCTCTTCAGCCCTGCACCCAACCCTGGGGCCCTCGCCTCAGCTCAAGTATGAGGGACAGAGTCCTGCCTAGATGTTAGATCTCCTGGGTTCCAGGTCTTCCTCTGACCCGCTGGCTTCCACTGGCAAGGCCTTTCAGTGTCTCTGAGTGACAGTCTGTTGATCTCTTCCTGGTGTGTGTGAATGGTGCTAGGAAGTTGACAAGCACACAACCTTTCCAGACCTGTCCTGAATGGGAGGTGAGAGATTGGGGGGCACTGAGGCCGTTGCTCACCCCTTTCTGGAATAGTCCCCAGAATAACCCTGACCAAGTCCTTGCTGACTCTTCTTAGCCCCTCTGGGAGGTGCAAGTTCATTTCTTGGCCTTGGTCCCAAGCCAGGCTACAGTTGAACCCTGAGGAGGATGAGGAGTGAGGAGGGTGGAATTGCCTGACTCTCTCAGATGTATATCATCATTGTCAACGGCCGCAACTGCCACCGTCATGTGGGCTCATAGGTGGCAGGCACCACGGTAGACCCTACTTTTGTTCCTCCATCTACTCCTCAGAGCAGCCATCTCCTGAGGAGGGGGGTGTTCTTTCCTAGGAAGAGGTGGTGCCGCTGGGGATCCTGAGCCCAGAGCAGACTCAGCCGCTTGCACAGGGCCATGCACTGTGGAGTGGCAGAGCAGGGTTGGAGCTCTGGCTTTCCGACTTCTCGACACTGTGCCTAAATGCCGTATTGCCTGCTTATGTTGCCAATTCATTCTTGTCCCTCCAAAGCAGGGGGTGTTCTGTGAGAGCCGGGCCCCACTGGAAGGGCTCCCGTGGTGTCCCTGTGTTGTTGCTCACTGGGTGTCCTTGTGCTCTGGTCGGCTGGTTGAGAGCCCCTGGGAGGCTCACCAAGAGCAAGGGAATCCCAGACCTGCATGGGACCGTCCTCTCATTCCTCCTCCAGGTTCTGCCCTGTGGAGTCACCTGGGAGCACCTTTTTGGAATGTGGGATCTTCCAGGGCTGTGTTGTTTGGAGTCCCTCCTCTCTTGTTGGACGCAGGTCACAAGAGGTCTGGGTTGGAGGGAGTCCAGTCTCTGGTCCTAGAGTCTAGTTCCTTTGTGTTACCTGTGAGGAAACTGGGGTCCAGAGAGGCCAAAGCAACTTTCCCAAGGTCACACAGCTGGTCAGTGGACAAGGTGGACTAGGTAGGGGGCCTGGGCCTCAGCCTCAGGTTTCCCGTTCCCCTTTTGATTTCTTGCCCCCACCGTCTCCCTGCCTGTGTTCCCTTTTGTTTGTTTCTGAAGCCAGTTCTGGGTTGTGTTTGCCTCTGTGTGTGTGTTTGTCTTTTGCCTTTGTTCCTAGCCTGGCACATTTTTTGGGTCTCACCCACCTGTGACGACTCTGTGGTTGCCTGTGCTTTGTGTACATTGAAAGGCTTTGATTCACACCCGCCGAGCGGCTGCTCCGACTGAAGCTGCATGACCTCTTCAGACACAGGCCCAGAGCTGCTCTGACAAACTCCCACTGTCCCATCCCCTGGGCCTGCTCAGCCCTCTCTGAGCTCCATGCCCCCCCCCATCTGATTCTGTTCCCCACTCTGGGGAACTGAGCCTATGTGGCGAAACCATGTGGGGTGAGGGAACCCGCTGCTGTCTCCCACCTGGTTTGGCATTGCTGCAACCCTGGTCCTCCTGTGTCCATCACGGGGACCTCTGGCCCCTCGGCAGTGGACCCCCCCATAGTGTGAGCTGGGTGCTCCAGATACCTCCTTTTATGCCTTTTTCCAACTCAAACTCTCCACCTAGAGAATGCATTCCCTCTGAAGACCTATGACCTTTATTAGTCTTTCTGATGCTGCTGTTACCCCCTGTTCTCCTGCAGTGTTGGTGAATTTGACAGACTGGGAGGCCTTGAGGGTCAGGTCTGGGTCTGATGTTTCTCTCTGGTGCAGCCAGCGTAGAAGTGGGCGGGTATTTCTCGAAAGAATATGGTGCTGGCTACAGATGGGCCTGGCTCAAATTCCAGACCTATCTCATCCTCTCTGGGAGACAGTGGCTAGTTGCTTGCCTTCTCTGAACCACTTCCTCATCTGCAAAAGGTCATAGTAGCATCACCTACTTCTAAATATCAGTGTGGGGGTGAAATGAAAGGAATGAATGTGTGTAAAGGACCTGTTTATGCCCAGCACATACTAGGTGTCTGGTGTGGCCCTTAGATGCGGCTGCCTTGTCCCCTGTGAAGGCCCTCCAGGCCTGTGTCCTGCCTTCCAGTGGCCGTACCCACCCCTAGAATGCCGTCTCTGGGTCCTGTTAGTTGGTCACTGGCTCATCCCATGTCAAGTCAGGTCTCAGTGCAGTGGTTGCGCCTGCACCTGGGGTGTGCGAGCTGGCTTCCTCCATGCTCAGGTTTGTCTTATGAAATAAAAGAGCATGTTTGATACCGAAATCCCGTGGTCCTTTTTACTTTATTGTGTCCTGTGTACATGTCAAGCAAGAGTGTGGTGGAGACTAGCCCATGGGGCAGTTGAACAGTGTTATACCATGTGGTCCCTGTGTCCTCATGGTGGAAAAGGAACAAGCTGTTAGCTCCAGGAGCAGCTCCCAAGGAGGAGATGGTAGTTTAGAAATGACCTAGTAGGGACATGAACCTGTGTCCTGTGGTCGGGAGGGTGAGATGCTTATTGTTGCGGCTGATGACTCTCTGTTTTAGTGCAAGTCTAACTCATGGTCAGTGCAGGGTGAGGCTTTGGTCCCAGGTCCTGGAGATGAGGCCCCAGAAAACTGGCGAGATGTGGTCAGTCACTGCCAGGGTCTGAATCAGAGTCTTGGGTCCCTGATTGCCCACTGGGGGTCTGGCTGTACTGTGAGCTTCTCATGCAGCCTTGCCAAGGCATGTGGGATGCCCTCTGAGAGCACGGCCACATGCTGCCCAGCCTGGGGCACCATCACCCTACCCTGAGCATGGTGCTGCCTGGTGTGGAGCTCGGCAAGGCACCCTGTGACCTCACTGAGAGCATCATTTTCCTCCTGTGTTATGGTTTAAAACTCAACCTCACGAGTGACTCCCTTCCTCAGCGAAGAGGGGTTGGCTAAATAGTTGGGTTTGGTGGGCAACATTTGCAGATTTAAAAGATGTTATGTAGGGTGGTTCTGTTTACTTGTCTGTTCTTCATGCTCATCAGTGGCTTTTGTTTGACCGGAAACATGAGCTGCTGAAGTTACCTAGTACTGATGTGGCTCTCAGGGAGTTGGGAGACTTTTTAGAGCAATTCAAAATGAAAACATTTCTTTTACTTAAGGCTAAAGCTCTGTCTTAAGCCATTGGCTTTGGGAAATGAAACATGATCTTGCTGTTTAGCCTCCTGATTTCTAGAACTGTTGACTTCTGAACCCTTTTCAGTGACATGTGCAGCATCTGGACTTGATTTATGGAAATCTTTGGGAGATTTGCTATAGCCTGGAAATATGAGAGGGAAATCTCGTTGCCCCATGAGAGGACACAGCCTATTCCCTGGGCTGTGGTGGGGAGAGGGTATGAGAAAGTGGGGGAAGAAAGTGCCTAGAGTGGGGGCAGATGGGGTGCAGTGAACGGGCCCCACCAAGAGCCCTTCGTGACCCACTTCTACAGAGAGTGGAAAGCTGTGTATCTCGTTCTAACACTCCGTCTTCATTTTCCCATGCTCCCTCTAAGCCCTTGTCTCTGGCAGGCCTAACTTACAGAGCAGGGGAATTTTGTTCTCTGCTCATTTCATTTCATAGAGACCCACACATGGTGGGTGTGTAACGCACATCCCTCCATCATGCTCCCATGTCTTGTGTACATTGTTCATATGACTGCAGCATAAGCTATCAGTATGTTTCTTTTGTAGGCCATTCTGTGAGTTTCTGGGTTTTCATACTATAAATAACACTCCAGAGAACATCTCTGAGGATATATATTTTTTTCCTTTTGAATCATTCCCAGGAAGCCTTCCTTGACCCTTCACAAGGAACACTCTCCAGTCTTATGTGGCTCTGAGCCCACAAGTTAGCATATGAGGGTCAGGACCGAGCAGTGGTGTTCCGTAGGGCTCATGCTCTTGGCTTTTCATCAGGAGGAGTTTTGCCTGCTAGTTGACATGGCACAGCCCTACTTTCTCTCATATGGAATTTGATTTTTCAGACATTAAATAATTTTTTTTTCTTTTTTTTTGAGTTGGAGTCATACTCTGTCATCCAGGCTGGAGGACAGTGGCACGCTCACGGCCACTGTAGCCTCGACCTGCTGGTCTCATGCAATCCTTCCACCTCAGCCTTCCAAGTAGCTAGAACTACAGGCGCATGCTGCCATGCCCAGCTAATTTTTTGATTTATTGTAGAGATGAGGTCTCGCCAAGTTGCCCAGGCTGGTCCCGAACCCGTGGGCTCAGGCAATCCTCTCACCTAACATTAAAAAATTTAAATGATGAAACAAATCAAAACAAAAAAATATAGAAAAAAATTGTAACAAGCACTTCTGTTCTCACTATATAGGATAAATAGATGCCAACATTTTGCTGTATTTGCTTAAGATTCTTCTTTTAAAGGAACAAAATTTTACAGCTAAGCCCATCTTATTTCTTAGCCGTAGCTAAGCCCATCTTATTTCTTCCCCATCCTACTCCTTCCAGAGGTATTTACCATCACAAATGAGAGGTTGGAGTGGCTTGTGCAACTTGCTTTGTTTCTGTACTTTCACCACTTATGTGTTTGTATAAAATATATGTATTATTGCTTTGCATGTTTTAAACAGTTATGAAAGCACTCTTATGTATCTTTTTTCACTTAACATTATGATTTTGAGATTTATCCCTGCTGATACATGAAGGTCTCTTTTAGTCAGTTTAACTGCTGTGCAATATGTCAGGGGTGGACCTCCGTTTATCCATTTTCCCTTTGAGAGATGGCTAGGCGGTTGCCACTTTTTTGTCACCACAAACATTGCTGTGGTGAGTACCCAGGCACACACCTGTGTACACAGCTGTGAGTGAGTCTCTGGGGTCACACCTGTCCGGGGTGCCTGCATCCTCAGGTTGGTGGGGCCCTGCCGGGCTTTCCTCCAGGTGGCTCTTCCCTGTCCCATTCCTTCTTCTCCGCAGCACTCCCTTTTTTGGTGTGGATCCTGCTGCCTTTGAGACAGGAGTAGAAACTTGGGGGCAGTGTTGGGAATAGGATTGGAGGGAAACTTCTAGGGCAAATGCGAGGGGCTTAGTGCCACTGTCAACTTCCTGGTTGTGCAGGCACTTGGGCCAACCTTCCTAGCATTTTCAGAATCTCTGTGGAGACTAGCAGGGGAGAGGGCACATCCAGCCAGAGGTGGAGTAGCCTTTTACTCAGGTCTGGACACCATCCTGAGCCTTAGCCTTACCTTGGTCTGTCCTTGCCGCGCTCTCCTCTGGGTGGGTGCAGGACTGTATGAGAAGCCCTGGGAGCCTGGCCTGGTTTCATCCCTGTGTTTCTGACAGGGAAAGTGGGGCTGGCAAGGTGCAAAGGAGCTAGCCACAGGTTATACAGCAAGTCCCTTGAGGGGATTTGTATGGTCTCTTGCCGTATGCTTGTTGCTCACCCACCTTGAGTTTTGCGCTGAGCAAGTGGCCTCCAATTTCCTAGACACAGGCTGCTGGGCCCAAGCCTTGGGGAATCAGCAGGTCAGGGCAGGGGTGGAGGACCTGACTTGCAGAGCCACAGTAGCCTAGTGCTCTGTTGACCTGGCTATCTCCTCCCTGCGGTGTGGGCTGTGCTCAGTTAAATGGTCTGTGCTTTCATGTAGCTTGAGGGAATGTCCTCAGATCCCAAGGGCTTACTGCTGGTGTAGATTTATGCTGGCAGAAGAAAGCTTAGGCTGCCACTCAGGGATCATTCACAAAAGCCAGAAGCAAAGGAGCACTGCTTTCTTTGAGATAAGCATTTTTTTCCTTTGTGGGGGAGAGGTTGGGGTCTCACTCTGTCGCCCAGACTGGAGTATAGTGCCATGAAGATGTCTCATTGCAGCCTTGACCTCCTGGGCTCAGGCAGTCCTCCCACCTCAATCTCCCAAGTAGCTGGGACTACAGGCATGTACCACCTTACTCGGCTAATTTTTTGATTTTTTGGTAGAAATGGGGTCTTGCTATGTTGCCCAGGCCGGGGGATGGACATTTTTAAGGTCCATGTAGCTCCATCCAGTATTGCTGCTATCTGAAGCCTACATTCAGCCAATGTTTACTGTGCATCTCCCATGTGCCAGGAACCTCGCGGGAGCTTGGTATCAGTGAGCAGAAGAGACGGAGCAGGGGAAATGTTCCTGCCCTTGTGGTGTTTGCATCCTGGCAGGAAGCAGATTCAGTGAGCTAATAAGAGTTGTCTACTTTGCTGCACAGGAGGAGTGAAGCAGGAGTGCAAAAAGGGTTAGGTTTCATTTTGTCTCTTTGTTCCAAGAAAAGCAGATGAATAAATTATATGGTATGCTAGCAGGTGAGTAAATTATACAGTGTGTTAGCAGGATCAGAAGATCAGGAGTTGGGGGGTGGTTGTGATTTTTAATTGGATGGGCAGGGCAGCTGTCACTGAGAAGATGACACTGAGAAAAGACCTGAGGGAAGGAGAGAGCTGGCCAGACAGTGCTGGGGAGGTGCATCAGGTGGCAGGTGCAAGGGGCTGGTATGTCCGAGGCTGCAGCGCAGTGGCCTGGGTGTGCAGAGTGGGCACCGATTCAGAGGTGGCAGGAGGAGGGCAGCTCCCAGCCCACATCAGTGAGGACTGTGGCTTTGAGTGAGAGGAGGGGCTGCCTCTGCTGCAGTGTGGAGGATAGCATGCAGGGAAGACCCATTGGGAGGCCATCGTCCTGGCCCAGGGAGGTGGTGAGTGGTGCGGGGATTCTGGATACATAAGGAAAGGGGCCGTTACTAGATGGGATGCTGAGTTTTTCTCCATTCCAGCTTATTCAAATGTGGACTTGAAGTATGTGGCATCAGGTGGGCTGCAGACAATACACTGACCTCTTGTGACAGGGCTGGGGTTGTGGTGGATACTCAGTGGGAGCTGGGCCCCTCAGTGAGGGAATAAAATGAGAAAAGTGAAGAGAGGGCAGTCCCTGGTGCCTGGGAGGGTGTGTGTACTCTGGGATCAGAAGGCCTGGGCTCCAATCAGGGCCTTAGCCATCCGCCAAGTCACCTTGGGCAGATGCCTTCACCTCCCTGGCCATGCTACCTGCTTTATAAAGGGTCTGATAATAAAGGACGAGGATTGATGAGCCCATGTTTGCCTACGTTGCTGCCTGACACACCTTTTGTTTCATTTCTTTGTGGTCTCATGAATAGCAGATGCCAGTGTGCCATGTGCCCGATGTGAGCTGTGTGCCTATCTTGTACCATGTCCCTGTCATGTGCCACTTGCCTGGTGTGAGCCACGTGCCTGCTGTGTACCTGCCATGTGTAGTGTGCTTGGTGGTGAGCCCTATACCTGTCACATACCGTGTGCCTGATGTGAGCCATGTGCCTGTTGTGTTCTGTGTGCCTGCTGTGTGCCATGTTCCCGTCTCATGCTGTGTGCCCATCTTGTGCCATGTGGCTGTTGTGGGCCATGTGCCGGTCATGTTCCACGTGCCTGATATGTTTGTGGCATGTGCCTGATAGGAGCCTTGTGCCTGTTGTATTCTTTGTGCCTAATGTGCGTGTGTGCCGTGTACTTGCTGTGAGCCACGTACCTGCCATGTGCAGTGTGGTGCTGCTTAGAGATGTACTGGTTCTGAACATCGCCCAGTGGCTGTAACCTCTTGAGGTTACAGGAAGGGATTTAGTGAAGGCTTTAGATGAAACATTAGGTGAATTAGGCGAGCAGGTTCTGACGTCAGCTGCAGGGTCCCAGGAGAAGGTTAGGGGAGGCAGGGAACTCAGTGTGTTGAGTCCTCCTGGCTGCCGGTGCTGTGTGTGGCCTTTGAATACGTCGCTGCACCCACAAGAGGAGGCGACAGATAGGAAGGGTCTCTAAAATCAGGTCATTTGGATGTTTCCTTCACGGTTTTCGCAATGTCCTAGAACAGCTGCGGTATTACCTGTTTCACATAGATTTTAAATGGACTCACCTTTTTTCCCCCCTTCTATTCTTCTTAGCCTCTCCTTAGGTAATATTTGTGAAATCAAAGTTCTAAAGCATTTTTACTAATTTTTCCAGTGTTTTGTGCAACAAAATAAGTCTATAAGTATTAAAATGGAGTCCCAGGACCTTAATTTACAGCTCTGGTTACCTGGAAGCTACTGATGGTGCAGTAAGTGTGAGGTGGACATGAGGGAGGGAAGAGAGCAGACAGGTGTTGTAATGACTGGATGCCCTGGAGTAAGGACTGTGGGCCCGTGGGAGGTATTGTAGCTTTAGAACTGTTAGTAAACTGGGTCATTCTTGAGAATGGGTATTGGAAATGACTTTAGAAACTAGCTGGGCAGGCTTCTTTTTTCCTCTTCAACTGCTTGTGGTTCTGCCTGACACAAGTAATTATTTCTAGTACGTCCTGCAGAAGTGGTAAAACTCACATTGGAGAGGGGCCCAACCTGTGGATCTTTTTCTTTTCTCATAAAAACTGCACATCAGTTATTACTTTAACCTTTTCCATTTATTTTATTATTATTATTATTTGCACCAGGTTCTCACTCTGTTGCTCAGGCTGGAGTGTGGTGGCATGATTGCAGCTCACTGTATCCTTGAGCTCCCGGGCTCCGGTGATCCTTCTGCTTCAGCCTCCTGAGTAGTTGGGACTGCAAGCTTGTGCCACCACACCTGGCTAGTTTTTTTTTTTTTAATGTTTTGTAGAGACGAGGTCTTGCTATGTTGCCCAAGCTAGTCTCAAACTCCTAGGCTCAAGCAATTCTCCTGCCTTGACTTCCCAAAGTGCTGGGATTACAGGCCTGAGCCACTGTGCCCGGCCTCTCCCATTTCAAACTAACAAACTGCTCCTGCTGACAGAGTGAGGTATTGCAGCCCAGTTCTGCTGGGCATCCTAACCAGCAGGTTAAAGGTGAAGTGAAAGGCAGATCTGGAGTAAGTCCCACCTGGAAGACTTGGAAGAGAGTTCTCTCCTTTGGGAAAGGGCTGGGATGGAGATGAAGAAGCACATGACACACCAGGGACTAGGGGAATCTTGGGATGGGAAGGAACAGCCAAGTTCTCAGGTCCTGCAGGGCTATTGCTCTGCCTTGGGATGGTGTCATGTTGCCCCTCCTCTCTGGATTCTTTGATCTCGGCTCACTCCTACCTGTGGCAAGCATTTACGGAGCCTCCACTGCACATGAGGTACTTGGCTAAGGGCTGGATACATAGCAATAAGCAAGACAGGCAAGGCCCCGCCCTCATGGTGCCTTACAGGCTGGTTGGGAGCTGGGAGAGACATGTCCATTTGTATACCTCACCCTGATTTGTACCCCATGTCTTTAAAACAGAAATAAATAAATATTTTTTTTCTTAAAAAAGAATATGACGTGTCTGGTGGTGATATGTGTTATGCAGGAAATGGATCTGGTAATCAAATGTCCAGGACTACTGTGTGTGTGTGTGAGTCTGTGTGTGTGTATGTGTGTGTTTGTTGGTGGGGGGTAGCTAATTTTTGGTGAGGAAAGATCTCAGGAGATGACATTTGAACTGATACCTGAATGGCTAGAAGGATCCAGGCATGAGAAGATTCTGGGGAATGTATTCTGAGCAGAGGGACGAGCCAGTGCAAAGGCCCTGAGGTGTCCAAGTGTTTGACATGTTGGGGAATTGAAAAACTGTCAGTCTGTTAGCAGATTTTCTTTCCCTCACAGAAACATGCCTTCACATTCA
Organism: Tarsius wallacei; assembly: GCA_963574415.1. NCBI lineage: Eukaryota > Metazoa > Chordata > Mammalia > Primates > Tarsiidae > Tarsius > Tarsius wallacei. The sequence goes on along the minus strand of CAUYQG010215293.1, from coordinate 31,520 downwards.
CAGTGCAGGTTAATGAGAAAACCATTTTCTTCCTCCTGGAAAATTTTTTCTTCAATTCTTGTTGGAATCAATTACTAACATCACACAGACTAGTAATGTGTTTGTGGGAGCTGGCCAGCCTTGGCAGGGAACTCCAGCCTATTGTGGTGCCCACTTTGTTCCCGCCCACTGACCTCAGAGCAAATCATTCTGTAATGTCTTTCTGAAGGAACCTATAGGGCTGACGGCATCATGGGGACCTGCCCTTGCTCTGGGAATTCATGTACAGCTCCTCTTTGAGAATGTACCAGGTATGTGTCAGTCCCTGAAAGACCTGCCCTATTTCTTCAGGTGTTCCCTGGTGTCCTGCCAGGATAGGAAGAGAAGGGTTGAGAGCAGGGGACTGGCTTGGGTAAATGTTATTTCCAGCTGGGGGCACATGTCCCTACTTAGTGACTTTTTCTGATACATGAATATCCCTTTGACTCAGATTGTGTTTAATCTGCCCGTGGGTTTAGATTGTCTTGGTAATTTTAGAAGCACAGTTTGCAAATAGGTATTTCAATCTAAGCATGAAGAGCCTGGAAGGAACCTTCTGGGTGGGCTCTGGGCAGCCCCCTGCAGAGGCAGGATCAAGGTGTGGGCTGAGTGTAGCAGGAGGAAGGGCCTGACCATCGCAGAGCCTGACAGGTCCGATTAGTGTCTGTGGTATCTTAGGACTGTGTAAATACAAACAAGTCAAATCTAGGTATTCTTGGATGGAAACGCACTTTAACTTTATTGAAATGTGGGTAATAACAATGTCAACCAATCTTTATTGAACTCCCACTGTGTTCCTCATAAGAGCCCTGTGAGGCAGTCATCATGACTCTCATTTTGCAAATGAGTTAGGGTATCTAAGTATTTTGACTAGCGTTGCCAGGTGCCTAGGTGGCATCTTCACATCTGAACCCAGAACTGGGCTTTTCATGACATGCTGCTCTGCCTGTTGAGTCTCAGGAGTCATTGACTCCCCATTGCTGGAGTAATTCCAGCCCAAACTGGATGCCTACCGAGCTGGGATGATAACTCCATGGGGGGGCATGCTTGCCAGCCAGCAGGCAGGTGGATGTTTCTGCTGATGATGACATGCTTTCCTGCTGAATCCAGATGTTGCTGCCGAATCCTTCCTACCCAGTACTCCAGGCAGCCCCTCAGAACAAGTCAAAACCTATTTCTTGTTCCTGCAGCATTGATGGGAGCACCAGAAATGCTGGATTTGGATAGGTTTCCCTGAGCTGTGCAAGGTCACCCTCCCTTCCAACAGCCCTTCAGGGGACAGCCTCTGGCTGAGCATGGGGCAGAGACACCGGCAATCCTCAGCCTCTGGCCGAGCTGTGGCACTGCCTCCTGCATCTGAGGAGCTGCTGTTTTCCAAGCAGTCCTTGGGCTTTCCTGGAAACCTGGCATCTTCCTGTGCTCAGGGCCAGCCCCCGCTGCCTCCTTTCTTGGCTCCAGGAGTGTGACTGTGACCTGACTCCCAGTGGGGCACGCCAAGTGATAAATGAGCTTTCTCCACCCTGTTGCACTAAGGGCTTGGCCTGACTTCACGTCCCTGGTGAGTGTTTAGAGGAGCAGCGTTCTGGCTCTCAGGCCTCTCTGTGCCAGCGCATAGAGGGCAGGGTGGCAAAGACACCTGCTCCTGCCTGGCACCAGGCTCTGCTGTGACTGGCAGTTTCAGCCTCCCTGTGTTGGAAGTGTCGAGAATGTGCTGCGCATGGTAGAATACGAGGCAGACTCACCCCTGCTTCCCCCTCCTCCAACTGTCCTGTTCAAAAGAGTTGAGTCTTTCCAAAGTTTTTTTTTTTTAATTTCACATAGCATCTCGCTATTACATACTTTATTTTGAACAACAAAGTACCTTTTGAGGACACCTTAGTCTGAAAAAAACCTCAGTCATTACTGAACTTAGATCCTTCTAGATGCCACTTGTCAGAATTAAAGGTAAGAGTAGGCAAAAAAAATTTAACACACATAGTTAATCATTGTTTCTGGGTTGAGTGGGGAGGTCTGATCTCCTAATTACAACTGTGGAATATAACTGTGGAGCCTCCGTGTTGTAAACAAGTCTTTTACGTATACTAATAAAAGGAAGATTAGTAAATGGCTGCGAATATGTGATTATGGGCCGATGAAAAACCAGCTGCTTTAATGATATGGAGCACAGGTTCCTGTGGGTTGGGTGACATTTGCAATAATAACATCCTACATAAATTTACAAGGAACTATTTCCAACACCTCTTAAATAGCTGGCACAATTAATGTGCTCTGAGTGACTCGACTTAGGATTGATAAAGGTGTTACTGTTAACGCACATGAAGGGTCTGAAAAGAAATTATTTGTTTAGTAAGCTGTGTGTGGAAAAAAGTATTTTATAATCAGCGGGATTTATTTTAAATGTTCATATGTAAGCAAATTAATAAAACATACAAATAGTAATTTGACTTTTTTGTCTACGCCCCTAAAAATCATATAGTCCAATTTGGCACAAACATTGTTTTGGATTTTCTCAAAGACCTGTTGCCTTCAATGTGGGAGTCACTTTATATTCCTGTTACTCTTCCTGTAGCTCCCGAGTGGGGAGCTTGAGGGAAGGACGGAGGGGTGAGCTTTCCTCTCTCCTCCTCCCTCTCTTTCCCTCTCTCCACCCTTGCTTTGCTGCTCAGGGCCAGGCACAGAACGTGGTCTGGGCTGGAGCCCCAGAGTATGCCAGACTCTACTCTGTCCTTGGGGAGATTGGTTTCAGACTTTGGGAAGTCTGGGCGTTTTGATTTACACATGCAGTGTCTGTGCTTTGCTTCTTACTGCATAAAGTCTATCCCATGAAACGTATTCATTTATCTTTAAGTAGATTTATTATATGAAATATGCATTGGAGCAGCCTTGCAGTGCGGCATCTGGAACAAAGTACTGAGTACAGTTTGTCCTCATAAATCTATTAACATGGATGGGATGCAGTTGTCTCCAGGGAAGCGTTGGGGTGAGATGGGGCTGGCAGGGGCAGATGCTGGCTGCAGATGCCCCTTTACCTCCTCTCGCTTGGCTGTGGCAACCTCTGCCCTGTATGTGTGTGTGCACACATGTATGCATTCTTTCTCTTCCTTTTTGATGAACATAGAGGCTTCTGCTTCTGTGAGAACCCTCTTGGCTTCCAGCTTTTTGTGTAACTCCAGCTTCCAGGGATAGTTTGGAGGTGTGAGGCTCAGAGGAAAAAACTGGCCCATAGTTGAAGGCTGAACTGAGAGGGGAGGGGATTCAGGTGATGGAAGGGGTGGGATGCTAACACTAAGGAATAAGTGCAGTGTGGCAACACCTGGGCTAGGTGCTTATCCCAGATAATCCTGACAGACACCATGGGAGGTAGGTGTTGTCATTCCTGAACTACCCACAAAAGAAATGAAGCCTGGGAGAGCTTTAGCAACCTGCTGGAAATGCAGTGCATTCAGTTTATGGCCTGTCATGTGGCCAGGGGCTGTGGATGCAGGGCACAGAGGCAGTGACAGCCTCTGGTCTCAAGGAGTACCCTGTTTGGCAGATGTAGAAACAGAACCCTGTAGAATGAGTCATTCAGGGTAAGTGGAGCCCCTGTGTGATTAGGATATAGGAGGCTGTGGGAAGGCTGGAGGGGAAGATTGGAAAGCTGGACAGGAGTTTGCCAGGCTGGAGAGGGAGTTGCAGATGGTAGGAAGAACAGTACAGACCTGCAAGGATGTAGGACGTATGGGTGTGGTGGCAGGTGAGGGCCTGCCTGGTTCAGTTCTGTCCAGTCACAAAGGAAGGCAAGGGCAGGAGAGGCAGCCAAGCCACTATTGCAGGGGCCTTGCCAGGGAATTTGGATGGTAGCTGAGGGCAATGGGGAGCCATCGGAGTTTGAAGCCAAGGGAAGAGAGAAGTGAATGTATGTGTTTGACTCTAGAGGCTGTTTGGAAGGTGGGAGGCAGGAGGTAGAGGGGTGAGATGGAGCAAGGGAGGAGGGCATGGGAGGCGAGAGGAGTAATTTGGGATTTCTGTTGGGAAATAGCAGGAACTGGTCTGGATTCTCTATCTGAGAAAAAGTTAAAAAAAAAGGCATCTGGAAAACAGTACATTAGAAGAGAAATATCAAGACATTTAAAACAAAGATAAAAGACTTAAAGAGTTACATATGGAGGAAGACCCCCAAAACCCCAGAATTTACTCATAAAAAGTTGTGTATTCTTACATGTTTAAACATCAGTCACCTTCAAGGTGCTCTCCGTTTGATGCAATACACTTATTGAGACACTTTTTCCACTGCTTAAAACAGTTTCTGAACTCATCAATTTAGATGCCTTTTAGTGCTTTTGCCATTTTTGGTTTCACCTCTTCCATATCGGCAAAACATTTCTCTTTGAGGACTTTTTTTCATCTGGGTAAATAAAAAAAAAAAAAAAAGTCTCTTGAGGTGAGATTGGGTGAAAAGGGAGGGTGGGGCATGGGGGTCATGCCGTTTTTGGTCAAAAACTGCTGAACACTCAGCATGGTGCGGGCAGATATGCTCGTAAATCATCCATCATGAAATGGGCAAACGCGTTGAAAGAATCTCCAAAAACAAAAATTCACTGAAGCTGAATGTAACCTCTCGCAACAATACTGGCTGGTCTACTAATGCTGATGTGTTCCTAGAATACACCTAGAGGGGGAAGCCTGTGCTACAAGGTACTTGTCCTGCAAAAGATAATTCCGGTTTTTTGAGGGTCCCCCTTGTAAAACACGTTTTAGGGAATGATGAGGATCAATACAGTATAAAAATTTTTCTAAGTTTAATAGTGTTTTAGAGGCCGGGCTCAGTGGCTCAGCCTGTAATCTCAGCACTTTGGGAGGTAAGGGTTAGTTGATTGCCTGAGGCTGTGGGTTCGAGACCAACCCGGGCAACTTGATGAAACTTGATGAGACTGCGTCTCTACAATAGAAAATTAGGTGGGTGTGGTAGCAAGTGCCTATAGTTCTGACTGCTTGGAAGGCTGAGGTGGAAGGATTGCCAGAGCCCAGCAGGTCGATGCTAGGATGGCTGTGAACATGTCACTGCACTTCAGCCTGGATGACAGAGTGAGACTTCAACTCAAAGAAAAAGAATAGTGTTTTAGAAATTAAAGGAGACCCATGGATAAAGGCAAACATGAGAGCTAAGAGAAATATAGTTTAAAAAGAAATATGAGAGAAGTAAGAAATATGAGAAATAAGGAAAATATAGGCCAAAAGCAGAAACAAAAACGGAAAAGCAGACATGGCTCTGGAGGTGTGTGGAGTATAGGTGACACCATGAGACTAGGGCAGAGAGGGAAAGGACAAAGGTAAGTGATGGAAGGGAGCCCACGTGGTGGAAAACGCGGGCACTGCCCATACCTGTCCTTTCTCTTGCTGGCAGGGCCACTGACCATGTACAAAGGCCAGTCAGGGCTTCATGTGGCTTCACCTTTTGCTGCTGGTACCTGTTCAGGTGGGTTCTTGGGAGTCAATGTGGGGGTGGTTGAGCAGCCAGGTGGCAATGAGACAGGCCTGTCCTGTTAGGCACCAGAGAAGATGATGGTGCCTAACTCCTAGGAGTGCTGAGGAAGGAGGAAGAGGGACACCCATGCTTCTGGCATGAGGACCTCTTGTGTGTTGATGCTGTGGGGACACATAGCGCAACAGGAGGAACTTGCAGACATGTATGAGCCGAGTGTGTGGTCATTTGGTATCATGTAACGCTGGGGCTACATGTGGGATGTAATTCTAATCTTCTGGAAGGGTGTCAGGCAAGGAAAACCAATCAGGGTCCTGTGAATACTCTTGTCTACTCCAACGCTGGTTGAGCTGATGCTTCCGTCCTTTGCCTGTCACTGTTAAGGAAGAAGGATGTGTTTGTAGTGGACAGAGTGTGTGCTGGGAAGTAGAAGCCCAGGCTCTAGTTCTGACCACACTTCCTAGCTGTGTGACTTTGGGTGGGCATAACCTCTCTGAGTGTCTGCTTTCTCATTTGTAACTGAGAAGCTGAAATAGTGATGTGTGCCTCAGCCAAGTCCTGGGTTGTCACGAGAATCGGTGTATATATGTGAGAGAGTCTTGTAAATTGCAAAGGGCAGCAGCTGGTGACACCCCTAGACTTCTAAGTGCTTTGAGGAAAATGGTACCTGGTCCTTACACATCTCACAACACCCCCAGAGTGTCACAGAGGCTCAAGAAATGCTGATTGAGTTGGTGGGTGAGTTTACCATGCACTGAGCACTTTCCAGGTTCTGTTTTCCAGCCAGATCCTCTTGTTCACGCTCTTAGATGAGGGAGGTAGAGTTGGAGCATCTCACTGGCATGTGGAATGGACATAGTGGCCCACCAGGAGGTGGTGATACCTGAGGCAGTGTTAGTCTCCCAGATAGGCTGAGGACCAGACACATTAACGTGGTTTCTAGTCACTGGACACAGAACTGCATTCAGGGTGGCTCAGCCTGAAGTTCAAAAGCAGGAAGCTGACTGGGGACTGTCCTGTCCCATTCCCTGTCCTCCTCCCTCCCACTTCTCTTCCACTGCTTACCCCCCACATGCCTGTCTACACTCCCTCCCCACACAGTGCCTCTGTCCCACAGCTAGCCTCTGCATAGCCTTGACCCTGATTCCCCATTGTTCCTCATCTCCTTAAGTCACCCACATCCTCTAGACCCTGGTGGGTGTTGGGGAGTTGAGCTCAGGGTGAGAGCCAGTTTGCTGAGCCTGATTTGCTGGTTTTTTTGTGCTCTGCCGTAGGTCATCTTCCATGATGTTGCTGTGCTGACCGACAAGCTCTTTCCCGTGGTGGAGGCCATGCAGAAGCACTTCAGTGCTGGCTCAGGGACCTACTACAGCGACTCCATCTTCTTCCTCTCAGTTGCCATGCATCAGATCATGCCCAAAGGTAACTAGGACTTCTAGGAGCACCAGCCCCTGGGTGTTTCACGTTTGCATCCATCTCCCTGGCTCCAACACTGCTAGGGCCCTGTATCAGAGAAGAGGTCCACAGAGTGTGCACAGGAAGGCGAGGGAGCCAGCCCAGCCCTGTGTCCCTCAGAGTTTCCCGTACAAGAACCAAGGACAGTGGCTCCTGGGGCCTATTTGTGAGGACCCAGTGTGAGTTGTGCAGTATGGGGTCTGTGGGCTCCAGCTCTGACTCTGCCCTTCGTACACATACCCCTGCCCTCCATATTTAGTTTATTCATCTGAAAAATGGCAAGTTGGACTAGATGATCCTCCATCTAAATTTGTGATCCTGTTCTTTCTAGTTTGATTCCGTTTTAATCTGATTTTAAAATAGCAAATCCAGATATGAGAGGTACAAATTATGACAAAATAGGACTTTTTATGAAACTCTGATGTACAGTTAAAAGGATTTTCTGGACCTCTTTCCCAAGGAAGGAGAGATACAGTTGTCTGGGCTGCGAGATGTAGTTGTCTGGTATGTGGTAGGTTCCGCTTGTGTGGCATTGCTGGCAGGTCTGGTCATCTTTGGACTGGAAGCCTTGGAGGGTCTAATTCATGGGGTGTCTCTGGCTCCTGGCTTCTACTGATGATCCTTGATTGGTTCCAGAGCCATGGGTAGTACCCAGTTACTGGTCATGGAACTGAGGCTCTTAGGGGTGATAAGGAATGTTTGGGGCCTTGGGGTAGCAGGTATCTGAACTTTGGCTGGTTGACTTTTTCAGCAGTTTACCAGGCAAGACCTGACAACTGGGGGAAAGTCAGGCCATTCATTCGGTGGAGGCCTGCTGATCTGGTCCAACATATCAGAAGTGACAGAGAGGGAGCCTTGTGAACCAGGGACTCAGGAGTTGAAAGTTGAAGCTCTCTTCCCATTGGCAGGTTGTCCAACAAAGAGAAAAGCAAGCCTATCCATTCTGGCTGGGACTTCGTCTCTGCAGACAAGTTTCAGCACCATGGCGGCCTCTGTGTGTTCTCTTAAATGTAAGGCAAGGGCTCAGGGGGCTCCACTGAGTGGGGGTCTGCAGTAGCAAGAAGATGAGCTCAATGAATGGAACGGGGAGAAGAGCTAACATTTGTGGGCCTCTGCGGTGACCCAGGTCTGCTCACTGAGCCCTCCCACCCATCCTGTGGGGTTATAGGTAGAGCTGAAGGTGACCTGCCCGGGGTTATACAGCCATTTAAGTGGCAGAGCTGGGACTGGAACCCTGGGCTCTTTGGCATGGAGGCCTGCTTCTCCAAATAGCAGTTATTTCTGTCCCATCAGGTGGCCCATGTGTGACCTCTCTGGGTGGGCCAGAGAGCTGTGGGTGGCTCTGATTGAGGAGGGCGTGGTTCTGTTCTAGATTCTAGGGGGAGATTAATGTAGCTGCCAGTCCCAGCCCTGCCACTAGCCACTGGTGTGCCTTCGGCTGAGCTACTTTGTCTCTCTAGGCCTCAGTTTCCCCACCTGTCAAATGAGAGGCTGCACCAGGGAGCTGTTTCAGCTTGCCTTCCAAAGAGTCCAGGGTTTACGGGAATCCCCCTAGGAGTTTCTGTGGATCCTGAAGTGGGGGTGGCAAGGTGGGGAGGGAGGCATGCCTAATCTCCCTTCACCTCCCTGGCTCCTGCCTCACTCCCTGTCAGCTGTTAGCCTGCTTGTCATCATGTGCTCAACTCTAGGCCAGGGAGAACTGGCATTTGTGATGCTTTGGGGTTCCCAGAGGCAGCCGAAAAACTGCTCCTTGTTTGTCAGGGAGGAGAAGATACTTCTTCCCACAGCTGTAGGAGAGCCAGGCAGTGCCTTGTGTAGGGCAGATGACAAGAGTCAGGGAGCTCCCAGGCTGCCTTTCCTCTGGCTTCCCAAGCGCTGAGAATCACATCAGGAAGTGATTCTGGGGGTGACGTCTGCAGAGAAAAGGCTTCGGCCAGAACCCTGCTCTCAATGCAGTAAACAAATTAGATGATCAGTGTCCCTCCAGGTGTGGCCCTTCCTCTGAGGGCCCTTGGTCAGGAGCTAGAGAGGGAGTTCTAGACGTGCTCTGGGCAGACCCAAACACTGCCCAGAGAGGTCACGTATGGGCCACCTGATGGGACAGAAATAACTGCTATTTGGAGAAGCAGGCCTCCACACCAGACAGATCAGAGTTCCGGTCCTGGCTCTGCCACTTAAATGGCTGCATAACCCTGGGCAGGTCACATTCAGCTCTACCTGTAACCTCACAGGACGGGTGGGAGGGTGCAGTGAGCTGACAGAGCTGCACCCGGGTCACAGAGGACCACAAATGATAATGTGTTTTCATTTTTACTTATGCCCAAGGTCCACTTCCTAAGAAAAGAGTTATTAGGAGTTACTAAGGTTTGATAGTGATAAAATAAACGAGCAACCCTGGTGTTTCCTGTGCATCTGGGACGTGTTCTGCCAGGAAATCTGGCTGCGAAAGGACACTTGGCAGCGCTGGGGAGTTCCTCCTGGGCAGAGCATTTGGAATTCCTGCAGTTCTCGGAAGGCCACTTTGTTTTCAGACATCATTAGTGCTGTCTTGAGTTTATAGTGATTCTTTATTGCTGCCTTTTTTGTATTCATTTTTGTTTTTAATTGTAGAAATTACTGTTGCTTTGTGCTTTGGCTGATGGTTTTGCTCTAGTGTAATTGCTGCACTCTTGCTATTTTGTTTCTTTTGCTGCATTCTTTTTTTCTTTCCCCAAGTAAGAATAGAGGCGGTAACTGCTGGGGGCTGTGCCCTTGGTCCCGTCCAGAAGGGCTGAGTCAGAAAAACGTGTGCTCCTGAGTTATGTCTCGTAGAGGTCCCATCTGGTATTTGCTCTAGAAATCCAGATTATTTCTCTGTGTCTAAGCTTCTCCGACCCCCTTTCCCTTCTGTAGCATAAGGGTCATCCTTCCATAGTTATACTACTTTTAAAATATGTTTACTTCTTTTTCTATTTTATAAATAACACTCATTCATAAAAGAATATCTGAAAAAATCATTAAAGTGGAAAAAAAGATTAACTATCTGCTACTATGTGAACATCATCATTACTAATTCTTCATCTTCTTCTAGAATATTCCCTGGAAAGTGAAAACGGAAAGTATGGGGACGGGGTGGGCCTGAGCCCTTAGTCCCACCCAGTAAGGCTGGGTCATGAAGCTTTATAAAAATTTAGGTAAAGTCGGAGTTATACTATATATTCAAATCATCCTGAGTCCTTTTTTTATATATGAGGATTTGAAATTGAGCCTTCATTTCCACTAAAAAAAAGTAAGCAATGATACAAATGAAGCTGTGTCATAATTTTTTCAGTTAATGTCACATCACCATTTTCTCTGTAATTATAGTCTTTGAACATTTTTTGAATGGTTCCATTGAGTAGTTGAGCCTTAATTCATGTGATATTTCTTTGTTTTCAGCTAGCAAGATGCTTTCTAGTTTTTCTAATTTCATAAGTTATACTATGATGAATATTCACATGCATAAAGATTATTTTCTCTAATTAGGATTCCTTCCTAATGATACCTCCCAAGGGTAGAATTACTGGGCCAAAGGTGATCCTTACAGACCAGGGTTCCTGGCTCCTGTGAATGAAGCGGTACAGTTTTCTTTTTTTTTCCTTTCTTTCCTTTTCTTTTCTTTTCCCCTCCCTCTCTCCCTCCCTCTCTCCCTCCCTTCCTCCCTCTTTTTCTTTTTTGAGTTGGGACCCCACTCTGTCACCCAGGCTGGAATGCAGTGGCATCATCACGACTCACCAGGGCCTTGACCTCCAGCTCAGGCAATCCTTCCACCTCAGCCTCCTGAGTAGCTGGGACTACAGGTCCACGACACCACATCTGGGTAGTTTTTTCAATTTTTGTTAGAGGTGAGGTCGCACTATGTTGCCTAGACTGGTCTCAAACTCCTGGGTTCAAGTGATTTTCCCACCTTGGCCTTCCAAAGTGCTGAGTGTGAGCCATCGCACCCGGCCAGTTTTAGTGTTAGTGTCTGACCTCTCACGTGAACCTCAGGCAGCCATGTAAATCTTCAAGTCAGTTGGTCCTGTCCCTTTTGTCAGGAGAGGAAAGTGTGGAGCTGAGAGGTTAGGCCACTTCTTTGAGCTTTCGCATGCACTGGGCTTCCCCATCCCTGGGGTTCTGATCCCTTGGCTGTGCCTGTTCTGATGTCCAGATCTGAATGTCCAGCCTCTCACACCTGCCCAGCCCCTTGAAGCTCACAGGACTTGGCCTCCTCATCCCTCTTCTTGACCTTGTGCTGCAGCCCTGCAGAGAGGGCCTGGCTGGGATAGGGTTGGGGTGGTCAGTCCCATGAGTTTTTCCCTGACCATTCCCCTAAGGGCAGTGCTGCTGGAGCCCCATCTGCAGAGCGAGGGCCTCAGGAGGCATGAAGGGGCAGGATGTGCTGGCTCTGACTTTGGTCAGAGCTTGTTTGTCTTTCTGCTGCTTGTTGGAGGGGTCACATGTGGCCAGTCCTGCCGCTCACACTTGCCCACCTGTGTGCCCTCTTCAGACACACAGCCACTCTCGGCTCCTCACTCACAGCCATGGGGCTTTATTTCCTCCTAGCCACGGTGTTGGCTTTGTCACCACTGGAGCTGGAGGGAGTGGAGAGTAGCTCCCCAGGATGGCCAGTTTCCTTCTCCTGTGTCACACCTCGAGGGGCTGTTGGCTGCAGCTCAGCGACATGGGTTGTACTGCTGTGTGTGATTTATGGTTGTGGTAGGTTCTCCCTGGGTGGAAAGACAGACAAGCAGCAGGGCTTTTGGTGGCCAGAGGCCCCCAGGAGACTTTCCTGTGGTCCCATGTGCACCCCAAAAGGCTCTCCTCCCAACCCTTTGCCAGGGCTGCTGTCTGCTTGACACAGTGCTGGCTACTCTGGGTGTCAGAGATGTTTGCTGGGCTGCTGCTTCGTGGGCCCCTGTTGGTGGGGCTGGTGGCATGGTCCAGCAGTTAGGGTAAACCCCACGAAGAGCCACACAATGCTGAGGGTTTCAGAAGATGACAAGTCACATTTGATAGGAAGAAGGCTTCCTGGAGGAGGTGGTACTAAACATGGGCTTTGTAGGGTGAATGAAGTTTCACCATGTGGAAACAGGTATAGTGAAATGGGTCAGGCAGAGAGAGCAGTGAGCCGGGATAGGCAGTTGGGAAAAGTGGTGGTGTATGTGTTTGGCAAAAAGCATACTGCCCATGTTGATGAATGAATTAAGTCATGTGTAGTGAGAGAGAAGATGGGTGAGGGAGGTTGGCATGTGCTGTGGAGGCCTGGCTGCCAGGCTGAGGGGTTGGCCCTGAACACAAGAGACCTCTGGGTACTTTGACAGGAAGGCACTGGATCGGATCCCTGACCACTCTAGGAAAGCTGATGTATCCAAGAAATGCAGTGCATTGTGGGGGAGGTGTTGGGGCCAAGCTGCATGCCTTTACTGAGTATCTGTGGGGCCGGCATGTGGGGAGGCTGTGAGGCCCACAGGGGGACTCTCTGATCTCAGTGTCAGGTAGCCTAGAGTGTATGTGTGTAAATGTGAGTGTACGTGTTCACATGTGCCAAGCATGTACACATACAGAAGTGAGGTGTTGTACCCCATGAGACCTAACAGGCACTCCCAGCTTACGTGGTCTGCCTCTGTCCATGAGAACCCAGGGCTGTAGAGGTTTTTGTGTCGGCTGCCACAGAAACAGTTGTGAACTAACTCGCAGTTTTTAACTCCTTGGTGGGTTCAGAACAAGAGGAAGTGGAGAAGTTATGAAGGTGGGCAGAGTGGTCAGCCTTCCACCTGGGAGCTCCAAGTGAGGGTCACAGATTTCTGCAAAACCAGTGCAGAGATTTCTGCCATGGAACCACTTGCCCATCAGTCCTTTGCACTTTAGTGTGAATTACCCAATCGGATTGCTTTCCTCTGAACACTGAATTGAGGTGAATACTGTGTTGTTGGATAAATGAATGAGGTTGAGGGAAAGGTAGAGGGAGGAAGAGAAAAATATTTTGGAGCCTGGTGCACCCCTGAGACCTTTTGGAGAGAGACTCGGGCTTACATTACAACATGAATCGAGGGAGGAAGGGAACTAACTGCTTGACTCAGACCTAGGTGAGGTCTGGACCCTGGTAAGGCTGAAGTCACTGCTTTTCTCCCCTAGCACTTTCCTTTCTGGACTCTGAAAGTCTTGCTCCTGTGCCCTAGAATCCGGGCCTGGGCAGCAGAGCTAGGCCTAGCCACACTGTGGGTCCACTTGGCTTCTGTAGACTGGTCTGGGAACCTGGCTGTTTTTACCCTTGTTTCTACTGGGGCAGAGAGAATAAAAAATTCTAGCTGATTGACTTCCTGATGAGCCTTGGGCAAAACTAATCCCTTGTGAGGTACAGTGGTTGGCACCCTTGGGCTGCAGCAGGGTGTGAGGCAGTTGCCTCACTCTGGTCTGGGCCCCTATGGAGTTGTGTCTCCAGGTACCTGTGTCTCTTGTTTTCCCTTCCTGCAGGACAAGGAGTGCAGGTGTACACATATCCTGTGTCCACACGTAGGAGGGATGGGCTCCAGTCGGAGAAGCCTCTCCTGACTCAGTCGGTGGTAGGGGAAAGGGAGCTCTGGGGCTCAGGAGGCCTGTGGGAGCTGCCGGCAGAGTGCCACAGTTGCTGGCTGGGAGCAGGAGGGCCCCAGACTCCCCCTCATCCTGCATGTGCCTAAGAGGTCAGGCAGGGTCATCCCTGGAGTGTGGGAGATGTTACTGTGACTGGAACTGTTTGGGTCACACTGGGGAGGGGACATTTGAAATGAAGAAGGTGTCTTCTGTCTGCCTGGGGACAAAACATCATTAGCCGCAGTGCTTCATCTTTTTCTAATTTTTTAATTTTTTAATTTTTGAGACAGAATTTCATTCTGTCACCTAGGCTAGAGGCAGTGACATGGTCACGGCTCAGCACAGCCTTGATTCCTGAACTCAAATGATCCTCCTGCCTCAACTTCTCAAAGTGCTGGGATTACAGGCGTGAGCCACTGCACTTGGCCAGCAGTCCTTCATCATTATAGAGGGCATTTATGCCCAGCTGCGAGAGGGGCACAGCAAGTGGCATGACCCTGGCACTACTGAGGCACAGGGAGAAGGGAGGCTTTCCAGGGCCACTGAGCCTGACTGAGCAGGGACTAGGCCCCAGGCCTCTGCCTCCCACCTGTGCTATGGCTGGTAGGCACCGCCCCCGCCACCCTCATGCACTAAGGGCCTTCTCCTGCACCTCCCTGGTCTGGTCTGAGTGCTGTCTGGCTGCGTTGCTCAGGTGTCCAGGCCTGGATTCTTTGTGGAAGCTTCTCTCTCTGTTTGCCCTAGAGTCAGTCAACCAACATTGAGGGCAAGCTCTGCTCAAGCCCTGTGCCTGGTGAGCAGAGAAAACTCAATTTTGCTTCAAGTAGAGCAAAGCTCGATTAGCGTGAGGAAGTGGGTGCAAGCTGCACAAGGACTGTGCACTGATGGCCATTCCAGGTGATATTTACCTATTGTACTGCATGGGGCAAAGCAGTCCATGTCCAAGCTTCTCTTGATTTCTGGGCCCATGTCTGCAGGGAGCACTGAGTCAGGCAGGTCTTAGCTGACTGAAAGGGCGGTTTGTATGTCATAGAGAGTAGGAGTTCAGGCTCTGGACCAGATGCAGCTGGGTGCAAACTGCACACAGACTCATTGGCTTAGTGACCTTGGGAAGTTACAAGAGGACAGAATGGTATAGTGGTTAGGAGCATGGGCGCTGGAATCAGCATGCCAGGCTTCATGGCAGCCCCATCACTGACTAGCTGTGAGACTCTGGCCAAGTTATTGGACTTCTCTGAGCCTTGGTCTTCTCATTTATAAAATGGAGATAACTACCATTCACCTCTCATGGGGTGTTATGAGAATTAAATGAGTTGGTATATGTAACAGGCTTAGAACAGTACCTAGAACATTGTAGGTACCCTAAGTGTTTGCCTGTCTTCTCTCTGGATCTCAGTTTCTGCTTCTGTAAAATAGGGATAAAATAGTACTGACTTCAGAGGATTAACAAGATGATGCTTATAACAGCACTTAGCACCATGCCTGGCATGTAATTGTTAGTTGCCAGGTGGCAAGGATGAGTCCTACCTCCAAACACAGCACCAAAGTGTGTGGGGCTAGAGTTACTCGCAGACTCTTAGACCACCTACTCTTGTCTTTTGGGAACAGCTTCTGATAGGGGATGAGAAACTTCTCTGCAAGATACTTCACATCTTGCCCCTCAGGTAAGAATTGCCATCTCTGACCTGCCTTTCTCTCAGGGTCATGTGAGCCAGAGACAATCATCCAGCTAAAAATACTTCACCCACCCTCCTTTCCAAGATCTTTCCCACCAGCTCCCAGCTTCTGGGTTCCTGAAATGTGCACAGTCTTAGAACATGTGCTTATTACCATCATCTGCCCAGACCTGCTCATGTTTCCTAAGGAGAGCTATGCGGGTAAACGACCCCAGGCAAATGCAAACTATCGTAAAATCCCTAGGAATGTTGGATTTGGGGCCTGAGTCTCCCTTGCCCCAGAGTCACCTCTTGAAACCTAGCATGACGCTTGCCACTGTAGAAGAAAATGGCAAAGCCAGCTGGCCACAAGCTGGGGTAGTCTGGTTCTGCTCCCCACCCCTTTTCCCCAACATCCTGGGTGCCATCACTCCTGAGACTACCAGGACCTTTCTGTACTGAGGCTGCTGGCAGACAGTTGGGCGCCTGCGGGAATATTCTTGGGCCCACTTTGGGTCAGTGGTGCTGGATGAGAAAGGTTGTAAAGCTCTGGTAATTGATATGCAGATGCCTCTTCCCTTAGGTTCACAGGCCTGAGGGAGAAAGACTTGAGGCCAGGCCTGCCAGCTGGGGGCAAAACCCAAATAAGAAATATCAGACTGGTAGCTATCATTCATTCCCTGAAACACTGAGGTTAGTATGTGTCCTTTTACAGAAAGAGTTTAAAATTCCATCTTTTTTTTTGTTTTCCTTAAGTAAAATTCAGTATGTATATGGCCTAGTATGGCGGCTCATGCTTGTAATCCCTCCACTTTGGGAGGCCAAGGCAGGAGGATTACTTGAATCCAGGAATTGAAGACCAGTATGGGCAACATAACAAGACTTGGTCTCTACAGAAAAAAAAAATTTGCCTGTTGGTGGTACACACTTGCTCCTGTAGTCTCAGTTACTTGGGAGGCTGAGGCTGAAGGATCTCCTGAGCCAGGAGGTTGAGGCTGTGGTGAGCCATGAGCATGCCACTCCACTTCAGCCTGGGCAATAGAATGGGACCCTGACCCCCCAAAATAAATAAAATAAGATAAACAAATGTAGTAAAAGCTATATTCAGTTTCAGTTTCTTTGTTCTGTTCTTTTTGAACTTTTATTCACTACCATGGGAAGTCTTTAGTATTCTCTACTATTCTTTTATATCAATTTCATAAAACAAAGAAGACTTTTAAGTCTGGTTTATAGAACTTCATAACTTTGTTCAGCTTGAAACCAAATCAGGCAACTGTTCTCTAGTCAGTATTAATTAGCCATCCTGGGGCAGTCGTGTTCCTAATGGAAGGAGTCCTGCAACGGGATGTGTGTGTGTCCTGGAATCTAGGGTGTGGTAGACAAGGGCTGGAGACCCCAGAGCGGCCTCTTATCTACCCCTCCCTATCAGCCTCCACGCCAGGAGAAAGCAGACACAAGGGGTTCCCTTTCACTGATGCTATATTTAGATGGTTTCCTGTCTCTGAGATCCATACTGGGAAAGGTGCTGGTGACGTGCCAGTTCCCACAGCTAGTCTGGTGGCCCCTACTTGCTTCAGGGTGAGGTGACCTGAGGTTAGACCGGAGTGTGGGGTGGTTTAGTGTGGACGTGGGCAAAGGTCAGCAGGTCTGGGAGTGACTTCTTACCCTGTTCCTTACTATCCTGTCTGTAGGGTAGTAGAGTCTGATTCTAGGACCCTGTTTACTAGTGGACATGGTCACTGGGCAAAAGGTCACATGCATGAGTGTGGCTTTCCTTCTTTCTGGAGTTTTCTTCATAGTCCTGAGGCAGGAGAAGTGAGCTGAAACAGAGGTGGTCCCTACAGGACAGATGAACAGACCTGTTTTCTTCTCTCTCCTCTACCACTTGTGCTTACTTGGCTGGAAGAGGCTGAGGTCCTCCTAAGACCTTGAGCCTAGGCCACATTGGCTGGCTACCAGAGGGTTCTGCTTTACACCCCAGCTAATAATAAAGTGGTGCTTAAATTTCCCATCTGTTACTGCTCCTGATGTGTGTATATGTCTCAGAACCTCCTTAGGAGGCTAAGTTCTCTGGCCAAAGTAACATCTAGTATTGCCTAAACCCCTCCTAACACCTAACATAGGTCTTGAGTGACCACTGTAAATTTCCTGAGCTGCAGATTCTTTGTAAAATGGGGGTAGTGATTGTACAAGCCCCACCAGGTTGTGATGAGGACTCATGACCCCAAGAAATGCTCGGTAAGTGTTAGATAGGATTCGTAAGTCTCCTCTTGGAGGGAATAAAGCTCTGATAAGTACCGCAGTAAAAAATAGTTTAACTGTCTGTAAACTAGGATTTCTTAAACGTGATTGACCACTGAATGCCTTTTTGAGGAATACCTGTTCACATTATGAGAGAAGGTTGTTCCACAGAACTCACATTAAGAAATGCTGCTCTCAAATAAGGGTAATCAATAAATAACAGGTATGCAGCTCTCTCTGTTGGCGGGGGGATAGTTGTGGGCAGGAAAGCCTCAACTTTTAGAAGAGGGCACTTCCTATCAGTCTTTTCTGTCCTCTGCAGCACAGCCGATAGAGCATATAGTAGGGTTTGACATTTTAAGTATTCACTGACTCGGTTGTACTTCCTAAGTGGATTTGAAATACCTTTGGAGATGCCTGGAGTTTGCCTTGGACCCAGAGGCATGGAGAAGACTTTCCCTGGCTCATGAGTCATGGTGGGGACCCTGGGGACAGAGTTGTTTAAGAGGAGGCAGGTGTGTCTGGTGGCACACCGGCACCCTTGTGGCACTGATCACAGGTGGTTTCAGAGGAGCGTAACCCAGAGGGTGAGGAGGGATCTTGACCCTTGTGGCTAAATATCAGAGACTTGTTCCCTTCTGGAGGGCTTTCTGTGGGAGAAGGAAGCAGGGCATGCCAGGAGCATCTGTCCAGAATTAAATTCTGTCACCACCTTTCGTAAGCCTATGGGCAAGGCCCTTCCCTCCCCAGGTGGCAGATGCTCACCGTAGATTGAGGCTTGGATAAGATACAGGGGTGCAGACTGGCTGCGTCCGGCCATGCTCTGTGTGGGCCATTTTGTCATCCTCATGCAGGTTTTATGTGGCAGTGTATCTGGGCAGGTGGAGTGTCTGCTCTGATCTCTCGGCTCTTAGTTTCTTGTCTTGTGTTTGCCTTTGACCCCTGGGCCTGGAGTCCTCTCTGCAGACTGTGATGGAGCTGTTGCAGGTCAGTGGCAGCTTTGGCATCAGCGCTTACCGCTCTCTCGCTCACCCCACAATGGCTACCCCACCTTCCTGTCCCCTCCATCTGGGTCACTCTCCCCAGGCATATCGCCATGGCTTGTCCTCTCACCTCCTTCAGAGCACTGTCCAGATGTCACCTCCTTAGGGAGGCCATCCCTGACCATCTTGTATAAAATCATGCTCCTCTCCTATGGAGTACCCAGACCCTGCCCTGCTTTATTTTTGTTCATAGTTCTTATTGTCATCTGATATGGAATGCATTTAGCTTTTTTTTTTTTTTTTTAATAATCTGTCTCCCTTACCCAAATATAAGCTCTATGAGGGCAGGAAGTGTTGTGTATTTTGTACACTACTATGTTCCCATTGCCTGTAACAATACCAGGCACATGTAAGTCATTCAATAAATATTTGTCAAGTGAATTAAATGGATGCAGTTTTGTTAGGTGTTTGTCTTGGACTACTTTATTTTGAGGGTCACCTCAATATACTAGAGCTGACTTACTGCCTCAGCCCTTTTTCTTTTATCTTTAAATTTTATTATTATTAATTTTTTTAGAGACAGGAGTCTTGCGATGTTGCCTAGGTTGGATTCAAACTCCTGGGCTCAAGCAATCCTCCCGCCTCAGCCTCCTAAGTAGCTGGGACTACAAGGGTACCAAGCCTTAGTCCTTTTTCTTAAGCCCACTCTAGAACTGTCTGGGGATGAAATCCAGCAGCTTCTGATGAATTCTATAGGCTCTGAATATTCCTTGTGGGGTTAGTCACAACCAGAAGTTTGAATTTTGGGGGCAGCTTTTCCTGATGGGTCTTCTAAACCTTGAGGAAACACATCGGACTCCGATTTCCTGGTGTGGCAGGTGATGCCCTTGGCTGCCAGTGTTCAGTGTGGCATGAGGTGCAGGAGTTCTCGTGTGGAAGAAAGCAAAGGAAAAAACAGACATTCGGGAACTTGCCTGAGTGAAAACATCTGAACAAATACTGAACAAAGGTTATAAACATGTGTCCAGTGATTTCAGGGAAAACTATTTTCTGGCAGCTCCTATGGAGCAAATTTGAGGCGTTTGAGTTCTCTGATTCTGAAAAGGGACAGCTGAGCAAATTTGTCATCAAATGCTAAAAATAGTAACATGGTAGAGACCACTTTCTACTAATATAATGCCAGAAGCTCTTTCAAAGCTAATGAAAATAGTTGCCAAATTGGTTGAACAATAATAGCTCCCATTTTGGTCCCCCATTAAATTCTGCCTTTTAATTTTCCAAGATCTTCTTTTAAATTCTTGGCTGTCTGTCAAAGGCATCAGCTGACTCTTATTGTTGCCAGGAGGTTAACCAGCTTTTAGTCTAGGCTTTTCCTTGTCATGAAGAATCTGTTTTCTTCCCATCGTATGCAGGGCACTGGGGCAGTGTTGCTGGCCTGCCTTGGGGAGCTCACTTTCCGGTTGGGGGAGAAACCCCTATGTAAGTAGGGGCCACAAAGCAAGAGGGAGGAGGTCAGCGTAGCAGCATCAGTGCTGTGTCTGGACTTAAGGGAGACATGTGGGATTCTTTGCATGGAGAACGGACCAGGTACTGTCAGTTCTGTCAGAGCTCAGAGGGGAAGCTTGGAAGAGAACGCGAGGGGGCTGTGCCAGGCCTTGAAAGCTAGAGTAAATGTGGGGTCGGAGTGCTGGAGGGACTGGGCAGGCATTCTGGGAGCATGCTGGGCAGCTGGGGCCTCAGCCTGGGCAGTGGCTTCTGCTCTTCAGATCCCAAATCTGTCCATCCAGTGTGTTCACCCAGTACCTCCAGGGTTGACTTTCCTTGTGTGTCTTCTCTCTGTGCACTGCCCCTGGCAGGAGCATGCTTGATTTCTATACGTAAGCCACGTGTGAAATTGCTCATGGCCTGGTCCTGCTGGTTAACCATCTTGGACTGAACCTCAGGCCTGCTTCTCTTTTCCCCACCTACTCACGCTGTCTTCTAATCATCATTTGGGATGTCCTGGGCCGTATCTAGGCCCTTCGTGAGAGCTGCAGGTTGTGGCATCTAGACATCTGTGTCTGGCTGGTTTTCCTCCTACAGCGTTGTTTCCTGCTGCTCCCCCACATCCATCCTGCTTTCCAGCCAAAGTGGCTGCCTTAAGTTTTTCTTGGTCCAATCCACACTCTGCTTCCCCACTTCCTGGATTTACCTAGCTCTTCCTTTTGTGTGGAAGTCCTCACCCAAGCCCTTGTCGCTGGCCCTGCCCTTCAGAAGGGGCTCTGAAGTCAGGCTCTCTAAGTGCACATGTCAGCAGGGTGGCCTCCAACTGGACCTTCCAGGGTGTGAAAGATCCTTTAGAGTCCTGGGTTGGGCATGACTTGGCTGGTGTGAAGTGAACCTTAACTTTGTTGTAAACTCTGAAAGCCTTGAGTGTGTGGAGGGAATGAGCATGATTCCCACTATGTACAAAGGGGGACCCCCCCAAAAAAAACAGAGGTATTTTTTGGAGGGTGGGCCTCTTTTAGTACAGACTTCCTCCACTAGGTAAGTGTTCTAGAAACCCAATGACCTCAGTATAACCAGTTAGCATTGTTGCAAGAGGCTGTATTCAGCTTTAGTGAATTTTTTTTGGAGATTCTTTTGATGCGTTTGCCCATTTCATGATGGGTGATTTACATGAACAATCTGCCCACACCACAGTAGTTTTTGACCAAAAACGGCCTGATCCCTGTGCCTCGCCCTCTCTATTTACCCAGTCATTCCCCGTGACTTTTTTTGTTTCCCCAGGTGATAAAAGTCCTCAGAGGGAAACGTTTTGCTGATATGGAAGAGGTGAAACAAAAAAACAAAAGAAACACTAAAAGGCATCAAAACTGATGAGTTCAAAAACTATTTTGAGCAGTAAAAAAAGCATCTCAATAGGTGTATTGCATCAAACGGAGAGTACTTTGAAGGTGACTGAAATTTAAACATGTAAGAATAAATACACAATTTTCTATAAATAAATTACTTTTTTTTTGGTTCCTCCTCGTATAGTTAAGAACCCTAGCAGCAGAGTGATTCCACTAAGTGAGTAGAATCAACCCAGTGGGTGTGGTATTCTGATGGTAAAACACTGAGAGCTCCTTATCTCCCAGGGAGCTGGCATAGGTCTCATTTGCCTTAAACCTTGGCTTTTTGACTTCTTCTGTCTGTCACACACACCAGTTCTTGCCTTAGTTGAGGACTGTCTTCTTAACAGGCTTAATGGTTCCTGTCTTAATCCCACTCATATCTTCAGCTCTGGGTCTTAGTCTCTCAGAGAAGTGAGTGAGCCATGAGAGGGGAGTGGGTGATGGCTTTCCTTCTGCAGTGGATTGGGGTAGTCAGGTACAGTATCAACTTTTTAAAAAGCACCATCTATATCACATAATAAGGTCTGTACATTTTAGTCATTAATCACAGACCTGTGAAATTTGGGGGATTTACCATGACAGGATAGGCATAAGCTGATTTGGTAGCTACTGTCAAGGAAACTCCCTCTTGCAAGCCTCCTGCTGGGGTGTCCTAACCCTTGCCTGATGACTTTCCGGAAAGCTGGGTGCTCTCTCCTTCCATATCCTTCCTTTTCTCCTCCTTTTCCCCATTTCCCCCTTTCCCCTCCCCCAGAAAGTGAGACTCATGCATGACAGCTCAATAAAAGACTACTGTATTGTGGGCAGGGCTAGAACTTGGGGCAGCTCTGAGGACCTGTTTATGTGGGTGATTTCTTCTCTTTCTCTCTACTGGTATCATTGGTTCTGTCTACACTTCTTTACTTTCTCCTCTCCACAACTGCTTTTTAAAAATGTGTTTTTTCTGTTCCCATGGAACCGAAGCTTGCATGGGCTTTGCCATGACTTCCTCTTAATAGACATCATCTCTTGGTATTTTCCATTTCAGATCCTGAAAGAGAACCACCTGGCCTGGAGATTATATACACTGATTTTTTTTTTTGCTGTCATTGGTCCAGTCAGCTGGGCCAGAACAGGTGGGACCATGTGTATTACATTCGGCCACTGGGCCTGCTTCTTTAGCGCAGGGGGGGAGCATAGGTGGAGTGACTGCCCCTCTCAGATACAGAGCAGCCATTGGGACTGGATGCTGTGCCAGGTACAGGAAAGGAGAGGAAAAGATGTGGCTCATATGGGTTTTGCGCACACAACTTCACTTTCTAGAGGTAGATTTATACAAATACCTGTCCTATAAGAAAGAAAGAAAGGTGGATGTCATACAAATCCCAGCCCACATTGGGGGACGTAGTAGGCGACTTCTAAGATGGCCCCAGAAATCCCCACCTCCTGGGATTTTTTTTCCTGGTGGGATCTCTTTCCTTTGAATGTTAGCTGTACTTATTGACTTGCTTCTAATGACTAGAATATGGCATAAGTGGTGGTCTATCATTTCTGAGGTTATGTTATAAAAGTCTGCCACTTCCATCTTGGGTACCTTTCCTCTTTCTCTCTCTCTCAGCACTTTCCAGGAGGAATCCGGTTGCCGGGTTATAGACACCCTGTGGAGAGGCCTACATATTAAGGAACTGCTGTCTCTGGCCAGTAGCAGGAGAGGTTCTGAGGTCCACCAGGAGCCACATGAGTAACCTGGGAATTGGATTCTTACTGCCATTGAGTCTTACGATGAAT
Organism: Tarsius wallacei; assembly: GCA_963574415.1. NCBI lineage: Eukaryota > Metazoa > Chordata > Mammalia > Primates > Tarsiidae > Tarsius > Tarsius wallacei. The sequence continues at coordinate 8,488 of CAUYQG010215293.1, read as the reverse complement.
GCAGCCCTAGCTGATACCTTGATTGCAGCGCAGGGAAGCTAAGTGTGCCTGAATTGTCTCAGACTCTGTGAGATAATAAGTTGGCAGCTGCTAAGTTTTGGGTTAACTTGTTATGCAGCAATAGATAACTGACACAAGGGGGTATCCACACAGAGCTGTGGGAGTATAAAGGAGCCTGCACCTTTGGCTGAGGAATCTGGGGAAGGCTTTGAGAAGGATGTGGCATTGGAGCAAGGCCTGCCTTTTTTGATGAAGTTGGGTCTTCTAGGCCTGGTGGCCTCATCCAGGGTGCCACCAACTGTGTGTGAGGCTGCTTAGCGCCCCATAAAGGCTTCACAGGCCCAGCTACCTCAGGGGCTCCTTAGCCCAGCGTGCCATCTGATACTCTGTCAGGGAAGCTTCTCACCAGCCTAGTTGTAGCCCTACCCTCAGTGACTCTTACAGAAAGGGCTGGCATAGTCTGTGGTAGAAGAGTCTGAACACCCAGGTTAAAGCCTTGTGTCTCTCTCTTACTGAGGGCAAGGCACTAAATGCCCTATCTTGGCTTTTTATTCACCTATCCACTTTTTATTTTTTTATTGTAAAGACAAGGTCTCGCCAAGTTGCCCAGGCTGGTCTCGAACCCTCAGACTCAGGCAATCTACTTACCTTGGCCTCCCAAAGTGCTGGGATTACAGGCTGAGCCACCGAGTCTGCCTCCTCTCCACTTTTTTATCATGGAAAATTTCAGATATCCACAAAAATAGAGAACATTATAAACTCCTGTGGACCCATCACCCAGCTTCAATAGTTATCAGTTCCTGGCCTGCCTCATTTTGTTTTTACTCCCACCCGCTGCCCTCTCCCCCGACCTTGAGTTGTTTTGAAGCAAAAACCAGATGTCATAATTATTTAATTCAAATACTTTGATAAGTCTCTCTCACAGAAAAGTACTCTTTCATGTAAACGTAGTATCTTTATTACATTCAACAAAAATGACCAATAATGCCTTGTTACCATCTAATATCCATGCAGTGCTCACATTCTTCATTTGTCTCATATGTTTTTACAGGTTTGTTCAACCCAGGATCCAGACAAGGGCTACACATTTCATTTGGTTGACTCTTGTGATAATTGTAGCTTTCCATGTAGTTGTGATCCTTTACCCACTTCCCCCCAGTGGTCTTCTTGCAAAAACTGTAATAAATATGACATTCAGGATATTGACTTTGATACAGTCAAGTATGGAACATTCCATCACCACATGTTGCCTTTTATAGCCACACCCACTTCCCTCTCCACCCCTTGGCAACCACTAATTCATTCTCCATTTCTATACTTTTGTTATTTCAAGAATGATATATAAATGGAGTCATAAAGTATGCAGTCTTTAAGGGTAGGCCCTTTTTCATTAAACATAATTTTTAGGAGATTCATTCGAGTTGTTGCTTGTATCAGTCATTCATTCTATCTGTTGCTGAGTAGTATTTCTTTTTTTTCTTTTTTTTGAGTTGGAGTCTCACTCTGTCGCCCAGACTGGAGTGCAGTGGCATGCTCACAGCCACCGCAGCCTTGACCTGCTAGGCTCTGGCGATCCTTCTGCCTCAGCCTTCCAAGTAGCCAGAACTACAGGTGTGTACTACCACGCCCGGCTAATTTTTTATTTATTGCAGAGATGAGGTCTCGCCAAGTTGCCTGGGTGGGTCTTGAACCCATGGGCTCAAGCAATTCACTCGCCTCGGCCTCCCAAAGTGCTGGGATTAGAAGTAGTATTTCATAGTGTGGATGTACCACAGTTTGCTTAATCATTTGCCCATTTAAGGACATCTGGGTTGTTCCCAGTTTTTTGACTACTACAAATAAAGCTGTTATGACATTTTATTTTGTGAACATAAATTTTTATTTCGATGGGTTAGAGGCCTACAAGTACAGTAACTGAGCCTTAGGATAGTTATATGTTTCATTTTGTAAGAAATTGCCAGACTTTTCTAGAGTGGCAACACCATTTTACATCCCCACAGGCAATGCATGCGTGTTCTTTTCATCTGTAGGTCCTTTCTCCCTCTGCATCTATTTTCTGACCTTCCAACTGGGGAGAAAACTTGTGCTCTGATTATCTTGCATGATTGAGATGACTCATGTGCAATTGCTTTGAAAACTGTCCTTAACAAAGTGCTTCTCTTTTGTGGGTGTATCTAAAAACGGTCACAGAATCATCTTAGGGAAGGATTGTAGACATTTATTAACTGTCTGCCCCTGAATTTCCTAGCCTGAAAGAATTCTATAGGGCAGCTAGGTCCTGAGGGTCACCTCAGGTCAAGCATGTTAAAGTGTAGCTTGACTTTTAAAGCATGTTGGGGTTGGGAGGAGGGGTGAGACATTTATTGCCTGGGCAACCCATGAAGACCATAATCCCTGCCCACAGACCAGTCACGCTTTAGCATGACCACTCTGGGTCACCTTGCCATTCATCTCTGACCTAGTTGGCTGGCCAGCAGCTCTGACTGGAACATAGAGCTACCATTGAGTGTGCGTGTGTGTGTGTGTGTGTGTGTGTGTGTGTGTGTGTGTGTGTGTGTGAGAGAGAGAGAGAGAGAGAGAGAGAGAGAGAGAGAGAGAGTCTTTTAGCCACAGACCCATGCCAGATTTGCCTAAGATGATGATAGTTTTCTATGACACTGTGTGTGGCAAATTCTAAGGTCTATTACAGACAAAAGCCTGAGACTTTTTTAAACCATCTCCTCCCTTGTGCTATATCTAACATGACTGTAATTTCCTCAGCTGGTCATCAGCCTTTCCTCTCCCTTGCTGAGCTGTCGACTGATGCCCTCATGTTAGCGTCAGCCTCTGTTCCAGGACCTGACTAGACTAATATGTCCCCAGGTTGCTTGGTGACCTCAGACAGGAAGCATAGCAGTTACCTGGCTTCACAGACCCATCAGCATCGGGGATGACAGTCCCAGTGCACTGTGGAGAGGGGCTGCAAGGAATAAATAATAGACTGGTAGGGCTGGTGGGAAAAACACTTGGCAGAGGAATCCTGCTGGAGAGACACTAACACGCAGAGAGAGCAGATCTGTGAGGCCATTTGCATCTTGTCTTAAAGGTCTGAGGGTTGCTAGATCTCTACTCTCCAGGTTTTATGGAAGAGATTTTTATTTTGTTAGATTCACTTCTTCTGTGGGTTTTCTTTAGTGCCAGTATGTTCCCCCTCTGCATTGATGTCACTCCCGGGCCTGGGATTGGGATTGTGTCTGCTGTTCTCTTGAAGATATGTGGCCCCCAAAAGGGTTTCCAGTGAGGTGGGGATGGGTACAAGCCAGTTTGATCATGATGGAATAGGAAGTCTTCTTTCTCTTATTTTGAGTGAAATTGGATCTCCTTTCATATGAAAGAACCACTGAATTTCCTTTTCAGTGAGCTATTTATGTCCTTAGCCCATTTTTCTATTGGGTTGTTGACTTTTTGTTACTGAGTTCAAGGAGCTCTGTATTTATTAAGGAAACAAGCATTTTTGTCCCTGATATGCATTGAAAACATTTTTTTTAGTCTGTTGTGTTTTAACTTTTTTTCCCTATGAAGATTTAAAAAATTTGTATTGTTGTATGTATCAGTCTTGCCTTTTGTGACTTTCAGATTTTGTGTCACACCAGAAAAGACTTCTTTACTCCAAGATTATAAAAAAAAAATTATCTTATGATTTCTGATGAAGCACTTTGTAAATTCTAATGTGGGAACAGAGAAATGAACTACCATTGCCCTTAAGAAGAGTAGTCGTTACTTTCTTCTCTGAATTCATCAAGAGTAATTCTTTCAAGGTGACCAAAGTGGATGTCTCTGGATACAGAAGCCAAGTAGCTATGACTCTGATAGCCTCAGGATATCCTTACGGACTTAGCCTTATTGACCCCAAATCGATAAGTGTTCTCAGAATTCCCAAGTGAGTATAGCATTTGGGAGGAGGGTCTGGGTCAGTTGGTGCTTGCTTTTGTTGTTACCTTTGGGGTTGCTGGTAGATATGGCAGTCTACATGTACGGGAGTGAAAGGTGAAGAAATTTGAAGAACAAAGGACAGGATGGTGGGCCGTGGAACCAGAATGCTCTAATGACCATGGCTAAGTCTTCCTCTCTGGACAATGCTTAGACATCATTTGCTTTTGAGGTTCTCTTTTTCTTTAGATTGGCATATTTTTAGACTTGTCGATTATTCTATCAGATTGCTGCCAATTTTTGTTGACCAGGGACCCAGCTGGTCTCCTTAAGATAAAACTGCAATCTCTGCCCTATTCCATTGTCTATTAGTTTTAGAATTAGCTCTCAATGTTTGTATATTTTCTTGTGTTTCTAGGGGAGAGTGTCTCTTTAGCTTTGTTCTGACAACTGGAGCAAAGTGCTCCAGAGACCAAGTCTGCAGTTGGCCTTGGTCAGTCCCTTTGCCTTCTTGGTTGTTAGTTAGCTCTCAGTTATTCATGCTGATGGAGGGGAGGTGCAGAGGAGCACCTAAGTCCCAAACTTGGAATTAATCAGAATGCTGAGGCTTTGTGTCCTTCTAGGCTTCAGGTAATGATGGCTTTACATGGTGGCCTGTTAGGTCCTGTGAGATTTGGTTTCTGAAATGTGTGCATCAGCCCAGCTGGGACTTGGGTCTGGAGGGGCAGCCAAGATAGATGTTCTACCTGACATGGCCAGAAGAGTGAAAAGTTCATTGGAGTAAACCTAAGCCAGAGAGGTCATGAGTGGTAGAGTACAGAGCATAGCAGACCTGGAGTTCTTCTTGGACTGTGGTTAGAACCCAGGCTTCCTTCTTGTGGTTCACAGCTCTTTCTACTGAGTACCATCGTTATACTAATGAGTGACTAATGAAGCCAGAATAGAAACAAGCTGTTTGACACCTTTTTGCCCAGCCCAATTTAGACAGGTATTGTTTTCTGGTTTGCTGCATGTCACAGTGTAGCCTCAGATTCCTGCCCTACAGGGTCTGTGAAGGTGTTCACATGAGTCACCTGATTGTAGGTCAGTGAACTCTGGTCACCAAAGCCCTTGCCTGGGAGGAGCTGAGCTGGTAATGAAAGGCATGTCCTATTGCAAGCCTCTTAGTAAGTGCTGGGAGAGGCATTTTCCAGGCGAGATTCCAAGGGAGTAATGGAATTCCACTACCATTGTTCCCATTACTACTACCAGTGAACCCTGCTGTGCACTGTGATGAATTCTCTCATGTGATACACCCTTGGGAGTGGGAACAGTCGTTTATTCCATTTTACAGATAGGGAAGCAGGTTAAGTAACATGGCCAAGGTTATGCAGCCAGCCAGGTTGGAGCTGGAGTTCCAGCCCATGCAGAATGACTCCAGCACCTGGGGCTCCTTACAGGCTGCTCCGTGGCCTTCCAGAGCACTGGAAAAAAAATCTTGCAGAGCTACATTCCCTAAACTGCATGCTCCAGGGAAGACCCTAATGGGAATGTGAAAAGCAATGATGGAAAAATATATGGGAACACAGAGCAATTGATACCTTTCTTGGAGAGTCATAGTGCACGCCATCATGCTGGAGACATTGAGAAGATCTACAATTATGAAATCTGTTTAGTTTTAACTAACCAGCAGGTCCCAAATTAACTTGACCGTGACACTTCTTTTTGCATTATCCTAAATGACTAACAGACCAGTGTTCCTCAAAACTCCAATTTGGGAAATGCCATCATGGCTCATCAGTCAGTGGTCTCATTTTTAGTCAACACCTGTGACTCAGGGAAGGGCAAGGTTTTATCTAAGACCCATCATTAGTCTACCATAGGTTGGGCTCTCTGCCACCCGAGGTTTGTCAGGACAGCCATCTTCAGGAGCACCTGGAATCCTGATGGGGAGACAGATAGATGATAATCCCTAGTGAGACTCTTTAGCTCCAGGCCTTTATGTAGGTGGCAAAAAGAGTTGTTGGAAATGATTGATTTAATATGTAGGAATATATAGCCACAAAGGTTATCTTGAAGAGCTCTGGATAGAATTCCAGATCCTCTTTCCCAAGGTAATAGTGGGACCCAAGGAAATCGACTGTGCTTGTTTGTTCTAGATTCTTCTTCTAGTCCTGCCAACGGGGCCTTTTCTGTGGGACATGCTCATTTCTGTCCTACGTTGATTCCCTGTGCCCAGTGGTAGCACTCATATATCCCAGCCTTTTGTTCAGTTTGCAGATTAGTTTCAGTCCTTGCTAAAGCAGTTGATCAAAATTATTTCTGAGCAGCAAGTCTATATCAGTTGATTTTTATTGAGGTTTGTTTTTTCCAGTGGTCTTGGCAAAATGCCCACCAATATTTACTTATTAACTTGAGAATTGGATTTTGTACTCTTGTTGGAGGACTCTGCAGCTCTTGTCCACGTTTTTCATAGTGATTAATGTTCTTTGTGGTAGTGGGGGAGACATTTTGCTCCCTTGATGAAAGAGTCACTTCCTGAGTTGGCTACCAAGAACTGTGGGTGCTGTGACCTTGTGAACACCATGAAGCTGTTTTGTGATTATTGAGGTGTTCATGTGTAAAGATTTATAATGTATTGCATAATGATTATGAACACTGAAACAACACTGCCTGAGTTTGAATGCAGCTCTGCCACTGAGTAGCTGAAAATAATAGTATCAGTTTGTGAAGATTACTATATGTAAAGTGTGTATGACACCGACACAAAGTAAATACTGTGTAAGTGCTTGATGTTATTGCTCTTGTTAGTGTGGCTTGGGTTGGGATGTTTCCATATCCACGTTCTCCTGACTCCCAAGTCTTGATTCTTTTTTTGTTTCTTTTTTTCTTTTTTCTTTTTTTTGAGTTAGAATCTTACTCCTTCGCCCAGGCTGGAGTGCAGTGGCATGCACACTCACAGCCACCCTAGCATCAACCTGCTGGGCTCCAGTGATCCTTCTGCCTCAGCCTTCCAAGTAGCCAGAACCACAGGAGCGCTACCACGCCCGGCTAATTTTTTTTTTTATTGAAGAGACAAGGTCTCACCAAGTTGCCCGGGCTGGTCTCCAACCCATGGGCTCAGGCAATTCACTTGCCTTGCCCTCCCAAAGTGCTGGGATTACAGGCTGAGCCACCGAGTCTGGCTCAGGTCTTGATTCTTTACCACATGGCCTAGAACTCCTTCTTCGGTCACTTGGCCTTCCTGGTTGAAATGCCTGGGCAACTTGTTCCTGATTATTATGTGGTGGCCCCACATTTGAGAGGGCTTGTGTGTAAGGTTCTTTACCTATTCCAAAGAAGTCACCTGGAGGTCCAGCAGGGAAAGACACTGGTTTATTACGCATACAGGGGGATCATGGATGGCGGCAGGTGGATGATGAAAGAGTCTGTGTCAGCCGGGCTCAGTGGCTCAGCCTGTAATCCCTCGCTTGGGGAGGCAGAGGTGAGTGGATTGCCTGAGCCTGCGGGTTCGAGACCCACCTGGGCAACTTGGCGAGACCTCATCTCTACAGTAAATCAAAAAATTAGCCGGGTGTGGTAGCGTGCGTCTGTAGTTCCAGCTACTTGGAAGGCTGAGGTGGAAGGATCACCAGAGCCCAGCAGGTCGAGGCTGCAGTGGCCGGGAGTGGCCACTGCACTCCAGTCTGGGCGACAGAGTGAGACTCCAATTCAAAAAAAAAAAAAAGAAAAAAGAAAGAGTCTGTGTCTTGGGACAGCACAGCAAACAGTTTTATAATCAAGCAAGTTAATTATTCAAATCCCTATATAGTGTTTACAATCCCATTTATTTAGAGTGACAGCTACATTGTCTCTAGGTTGCTTGGTTACCTGCATCCCATGACTGGTTGACCCCGTGACTTGTTACAGGGAATATAGGTATCCTACAGAGACTAGCCTTGGCCAGGGGCTGCTCCCTGGGGAAAGGGCAAAAAGGGACCAGATATGGGGAAAAGAGACAGTGTCTGGACAATTATTTCACTCTGGTTCACTGGTTAACTCTTTTTTGAAAGTCAGGAAACGGGGGAAGAGAAGTTCTACTTCACATGTCCCCTTTCTTTGAGTCGACTTCCTACTTTGTCTTACTCATCCTTTTTATGAATCACCTGTGCCAATTATTGCCCCCTGAGTTTACATCCCTTCCTTTCCAAGGATACTTCTGGGATGTTTTTGTCAACAGTTGCTTCACGGTCAGGAAATGCACCTTAATTTTTATAATCTAGGCCAGACAGAATCGGGTAAGCCTGATGTATACTTTATCCCCAGGCCCCAGTTGAATGGTTATTGGATTGTCTTCTGTTATGAATAAGTCACACGTCTGCTAGTCTGACTTTATGGATAAGGGAAAGCTGAGAGTAAGGATTGTGATTAACATGGGAGACAGGCCCAGCTTGTGCCCGGGATAACTGGTTCATGGGGCCAGCAGGGCTGTCCCCCTGCCTTGTGCCTGCAGAGTATTTGCTGGGGTATGGAGAAGAGAGAAGAAGGGAGGGAACGGGGGTAGGGGGGAGAGAGAGAGAGAGAGAGACAGAGAGAGAGAGAGAGAGAGAGAGAGAGAGAG